>QLTV01012193.1:640647-655615 GCA_003457575.1 Thermophis baileyi
CGAAAGGGGAGAAAGCTTTTTTGCGTCCAGCGGGCACCCAAAAGTTTCCTTCTCCTGGTGCTGTGTCTTACCGTCCGTGCAACTCCCCCCCCCCCGCGCCGAGAGAGGGAGAGTTTGGAAGAGACAAGCGCGTGCCCGGCTGCTTCTGCCGCTGAGCCTGGCTAGAAGTTTGACTGTGAGCTTGGCTTCCTCAGGCAGCCCACGAGTGCTTCTTCTCCCTCCCGCTTCGCTGGAGAGCCGGAGGCAGGGGAGGGTCAGTGGACACAACACCGGGGAACGCAACGGAGCTAAAAGTCCCAGGTAGGACGCGTGTCTCGCGGTCTGCCTCGCCCCGCCCGGCCCGGCCTGGCCCGACCTGCCACCCCCAAATTGCGCCCCACCGCGAGACGCGCGTCCTACCTGACACTTGTAGCTCCGTCACGTTCCTCGGCATTGTGTCCAGAGAAGCTCATTGTAAAAGAAAACTTCTCGCGAGTTCGAGAAGTTTGATTGAACTCGCGAGAAGTTTTCTTTTACCATGGGCTTCTCTGGACACAACGCCGAGGAACGTGATGGAGCTACAAGTCCCAGGTAGGACATGCCCAACATGTTCCACCTGCCAGAAATGAGTCTCTGTGAGACTCGTCCCGCCCCCGCCGCTGCCTCGTGGAGCAGGACTCTGCAAGGCCTGTTGTGCCGTTGCATGCACCAACGGCAGCAGGACCCCAGCTGTGCCAGTATGATGAAGTTTGCGGCAGTCCTGCAGTTCGTGCATGCAACAGCACAACAAGTCTTGCTGAGTCCTGCTCCACGAGGCGGTGGCGGCAGGGAGGGGAGGTGAGGCAGCGGCGATGGGACATGCAGTCCCACGCTCGCCGCCTACTGCACCCCCCAAATAATAAGGCCCCCCCCCCCGATAATAAGGCCGAGGCCATATTTCGGGGGTCAAAAAAATATAAGCCCCTGACTTATTTTCGGGGAAACACGGTATATAATATTTTCAAACAAGATAAAATCCCTATTATGTTGAGGTAAACAACGTAACATGAAATTTGTTGTGCCAGGGGAGGTATTTGCTTAATATTGCTGTATATGTAGTTTTCAGGGCTATGTGCCTTGTAATGGGGTAATTCTTAGTGGGTACAATGGAGGTCCCTATTGTCCCCAGGTGAATCAGAGATTTAGCAAAAATATTGCCCATTAAAGTAAAAAAAATATGCTTTTCTAAGAGTTTTCTGTCTCATCTTTTCCTGGTAAAAATTGCTTTCTCTTATGCCATTATAATCTCAGGAAAATCAGATTAGAGATATATATATATTTTAGCAGTTTGGTCTATTGCTTATAAAAAGGAATAAAAGTAGGTTCAAGAGAGATATGAAAATGAACTTTTCAAAGAAGTCGTGTAAACCTGTACACGGGGGCATGACATCTTATATTATCTATATCTCTGCTCTGAGAGCTCAAGGGAAGGTGGATTCTATACCCTGTTCTGAGACCTTGAAGGAGAGCATAGTTACCCCATGGAAATCATTGACACAAGATTTGTTGGCTTGGAGTTTGGGTCAGTAACGTGAAAGAGTTCATTTACTTCACGAAGGAGATATCTGCCATATCTTAGCTGTGATCAAGAGATTCTGACTTGGACAGAAAAAGCTGGACAAAGAGGCACTTTTGCCTTCAATCAGCAGGGAAATTCTATTTGGAGGTTAATCAAAATAATTTCTAAATGGACCTCTAATTATAGAGGTGTAGAGCAGTCTGCACTTGTTGATAGGAATTATGGGAGTTCTCCATTACATCCAGAGCAGTGTTCCCCAACCTTTCTGGGTTGGTGGTCCGGCCCGGACTGGCGGGAGGAGAAGAGGGGATGGTTTTGTGTGAGGGGCAGGCACCCGCGCGGACACCCATCTTCATTTGTATCAGTGGTGAGTAGGGCTGCGAGCACTAGTATTGGCGCTCATGCCGGCCTGCCACTCATGCGGCCCGGTTGCAAATAGGCCACAGCCTATTGGGCCATAGCCCTCAGGTAGGGGATCTCTGATCTAGAGGCTACCGTACCAGATTGGGCACAAGCAGGGGTGGGTTCCACTTACCTTCCCTACCGGTTTGCATCACAACGGAAGTGCGTCACTATGTCACTTTGCGGAAATAACCCTCTGTGCAAGCCTCTGCGCATGCGCAGAGGGTTCTTTGCCAGCCGCAGCGACCGGAGGACTGGTTCAGGGGCGTGGACAGCCGGCCATTGCTGCCGGTTTGGCGAGTGGGTGCAAATTTCCGCCACCGGTTCGGGCGAACCAGTCCGAACCGGCAGCAACCCACCACTGGGCACAACTATTATGGAGGATTGCTGGGGATTGGTTAGATTGCCTGGATAAAACTTAACTCTTCTCAATCTTTTGGACTAGGTGGCACAGATAACCACCTAGTACTAGTGGATCTGCGCCCAAAAGGTATTGATGGAGCCCGGGCTGAAAGAGTACTGGAACTAGTGTCCATCACTGCTAACAAGAACACCTGTCCCGGGGACAAGAGTGCTTTGACACCTGGAGGCTTGCGACTTGGTAAGTGCAAGGAATTAAAAAAAAATAGATTATGTGGTTGTTTCACAGCTGTGGATGATGATTCTTAAAATGATGATTCTGCACCATGGCAACCCTAATTTCAGATGCATTAAAAAAAATGCTTTTCCCCATGGTCAACTAGTTTAGAAAATCAGGAATGGGTGCATATTTCATTAATACAGAATGGACTACATCCAAGGTTACACAAACATTGTTCAGCAAATACAGTGAAACTTTGGGGGGCTTTCTTATTTTGGGCATCCTCAATCTACTCTTCAGCACTTTAAGCTATTCTGGGAAGATCCATGGGGTTGGAAGAAGAATCCATTCAACACTTAGTATTCCTTCAGCGGCTGAATGTATTTAAATACAATCCTTGCAAACACCGATGTTGCAGGATTCAGAATCACATGCTGCTGAGCATTTCTTAGACACATTTTACATTAATCTCCATTCCTTACCTTGCTGTAGAAGAGCTTGTATATACAGATGGGAAGGGAAATTTGTAAACTGAATTTACACCCCCGTATATGTGGGAACTTTTCTTGTCTTCCTTATACACTACAGCACGGGTGTCAAACTCACGGCGTCACATTGCTGTCACGTGACGTTTTGCAACGTTTTTCCCATTCGCGGAGCTGGGGTGGGCGTGGCCTGCCCATGACGCATCCGGCCCGCATTACGGCAGTTTGACACCCTTGCACTAAAGCCTTATCCACTCAGGGTTTCACAGCATAGTATTTATTTGTAAATTTGGTCTTTAGATGTTAAAAGCAACACTTCTCGGAATTATTTTGACTTTTTCCACAGGAGCACCTGCGCTTACTTCCCGACGGTTCCAGGAAGCTGATTTCCAAAAGGTTGTCGAGTTAATCGACGAAGGAATCCAGATTGGACTGGATGTCAAGCAGAAGACCTGTAAGTCAGTGTGTTATGAAAAGCCAGAATCTGCTGGTACTTATTGGCCTAATTTTTTTTCCAGTCAGTGAGTTGAAGTAGAAATTGCATTGGCTGAAAATGTGGAGACATTGATGAACTACTTGGTTATGTTTGATGGATTCGTTACATTCTTTGCTATATTTTAATTGTGGTTCAACTGAGACTAACGTGGTAGCAAGCATCCTCTGAATGCTGCCTACCGTCTTTTTATTGATCTTGCTATGTAATTTCAACATACATCCAAATTTTCCCACCTAAAAATGAAAGTGGATTAATGTGCTAACACCCACTAGTCTAGATTTTTTTAGTTTGCTCTCTGGCCTGGAAGAGAGGGAAAGCAAATACATCATACCAGAGGGGATATGGAAACCCAGTAGCTATAAGGCAACCTTCATCAACATGATGTCCTCCAGATGTGCTGGATGAATTCCCATGTTCACCAGTCAGGGCAGGGGAAAACTGCCTTAGGGATTAATTACAATTATAAAAGAGAAGTAGGAAGTATTTGGGAGCATTTTGTGGATCAGAGGGTTTTCTCCTGTGACTCGTATTTTTCCATGTGTTGGCAACCTCCAGTTTATTTACCCTCTCTCTTTCTTTTCCCCCCCACAGCCAAACTGCAAGACTTCAAATCCTTTTTGCTTTCTGACCCAGAGACAAAGCAGAGGTTGTCAGATCTTCGGCAGCGTGTTGAAACCTTTGCCCGTGCCTTCCCCATGCCTGGCTTTGACAAACGTTGAGATCTGGTTCAACTGAAGACTGGCTAACCATTACACCTACAGTAGATGGCCAACAAGCTAGCCATGAAGAGTCCCTGAAGCCTTGTCTCTCAGAGCTTTATCTAGTGGAGACCCTCTTCAGAGAGGTGATCTCCTTGGCCATTTTTTCTCTCTATTCCTTGTCCCCATTTTATAATGACTCAAAACAACTTACTTTGTGTAAAAGAACTTGGCTCTGATTCACAATACGTGTATTACATTATGCAGAATGACTTGTAAGAATTAAAGTGATCCACCTCTTTCTATGAATGAAGACATTTGAACCCTTTGTGAACATTGCTGCTGCTTTGGTCATCTCTGCCTGCCGGTGCCTTCTGTATGTACGTGTATCATGCAAATATTTTCTCTGCATGTATATGCACAGCCAAAGATGTGAATGTGGATGTTACCCTTGTTCATCATAGTAATGTTTCTACATAGCAACAGAAGAAGGCAGCATCATGCCTTTGTAACAATAGATCACCTCATACACACTGGATCACATCAAAGGCCTTAACAAGCATATTGATTTAGATCCATCATATGAACATGTAACAAACGACCAATCAACAAGGGAACCAGTCAGCTGCTCAGAATTTAAATATAGCTCCAAACAAACAACCCATCACGCAACCAATTGACCACACTGACTCACAAAACATATAAGCTAAATAGGAATAGGACAAGGGTGGGTTCCACTTACCTTCCCCACCGGTTCGCATCGCGATGTTTTGCGCGCGCGCCCTCGCTCCGCTTGCGTGCACGCGTGCGTTCCCTCGTGCAATTTTGCTTACGCACATGCTCAGTAGCTGCAATCAGCCCGAAACACAGCTGAGGAGTTGATCAGCTGTGCTTCGGGCGAAGGAATAAAGGTCAGTATAAACCCGGGGGCGGGTGGGAGGGCCCTTTTTCAAGCAGCAGAACAGGAAAAACCTTCCAAACAGTAAAAAATTCGCAAAAAATTCACAAAAAAAGATGGCAGCACCCATGGACTGGCACCAGCCGATCCACTTCAGTGACATCACCAGCGGGTCGCTACCGGTTCGGGAGATCCAGTCCAAACCGGGAGGAACCCACTCCTGGAATAGGACCAAAAAATCCCACTGATGATGTTTCCTAGTCTGGTAATAAAATATTCGGGAACTAAATGGAAACAAGCTCGGAGAGCAAACCACTGCCAAAATCTTAAAACCCGAGCTACAAGTATTTTCTATTATTTCCTATCAAAGCCTTTCTAATTAAATATCCTGATTTCCCATAGTTTCCAATTAGATCCTGCTGACTTTCCAAAAGGAAGAGGTAAAGGGCAAACACCATCTCCATCGTTGTCCTCCAGTCACTGGCATCACAAATGTGTGACTTCTGATTTTGGTGACAGCGTGGAGCCATTGTGACTAGTAAACATTAAGAGGAAACACTCTATGCAAACACCTTTGCACTTCTCTGGCTTAGTGAACGCAGATGGCCGTCTATGGTAACCTATTTCTATTGGGTTTTTTTTAATAGATGTATCATGATTTAACAGTAAAAGTTTATCACAGAACAAGCTGGTAGTCTGCACTATCTGTTTAAATGGGGACAATCATCTTGCTACTATTCCCTGCATTCTGGCATATTTGGCCTGCATTATTCACAGGGGCTCTTTTCCAGTGTAAAACTTCAGCTAACAAAACCCAAATAAGTGGATCTTGAATCTATGAGAATCACGAGTTAGGTTTGGAGCCTATGATCATCACCTTCCTCCCCTAGACCTCATCAGGTCAATGCATCTATACTTCCTCCTCCTCCTCCTCCTCCTCCTCCTCCTCCTCCTCCTCCTCCTCCTCCTCCTCCTCCTCCTCTCATGATAGATTGTACGGCAGCATCAAAGAGAGATTCCTCCACCAAGAGCCATGTGGATGGAGAAACCAACTTGAGCCACAAGTTGAGAAGCAGCGTAACCCAGCGGAGGAGTTCCTCAGAAAAAGACAGCTGGCTACCATGAGGAAGTCTTGTGAAGCTTTGGAAGTGGACTAATCTGCCCAGTATCTTCACAACCAGGCAAAAAGGATAATTAAAAACAAGAGATCCATAACCTAAACCAGTGATGGCAAACCTTTTTTTTGCTCAGGTGCCAAAAGGGTGCGTGCGCGCGCGTGCCCACACCCATAATGCAATGCCCCCCGTGCATGCGTGCACAACCCCCGCACTGCCCCCCCCCCCGCGCATGTGCACAGGACTCACTGAAGTCTCCGGAGCCTGTGGATGGCTAAAAATGGATTCCAGCTGATTTTCGGCCTTCCGGAGGGCGGGGGGGAGGTTGTTTTCGCTTTCCCCAGGCTTCAGGAAAGCCTCCGGAGCCTGTGGATGGTGAAAAACAGACCCAACGTTCCAACCGGAAGTTCATTTCCGAACTTCTGGTTGGGCCGTTGGGCCGTTATCACCCTCCCCTGGCTTCAGGAGGCTTTCCTGAAGCCTGGGGAGGGTGAAAAACAGCCCAATGGCCCAACCAGAAGTTCGGAAACGAACTTCCGGTTGGGCTGCTTTCCTGAAGACCTGGGGAAGGTGAAAACGACCTCTCCCCCGCCCTCCAGAAGGCTGAAAATCAGCTGGCCAGCGCGCACATGCGCACTGGAGCTGACATAGGGCAGGCAACGCCTTGCATGCCCTCAGATATGGCTCCGTGTGCCACCTGTGGCATGTGTGCCATAGGTTCACCATCACTGATCTAAACAGTAACAAATGTGCAGTTGTGGGGTAGGCTTTTGCTCACTCAGGCAGTGCTGAGCATCAGCTTGCAAGTGGCTGTGTGGACACTGTCAAGTTGCTACTTAATCAATCAGCCGTCATAAATCTGGTGTTTTTCCCCTAAGTGTTTATTGCATTTCTCAGAATTGATACTCAACAGGGAGCTGGATAGCATCAGCCTGGCAAGGCTGTGGTACAGTAAAGTGGTCCATTGGTGTAGACATCCTGTAGGCAGAACACTACTAAATAATAACACTCAAAAAGGAGAACTGTAGGAGTTCCTCAAATGCTAATGCATTGGTTTTTAAATGAGACATACGTGACTCTAATCCTGAATACTTTAGTTGGTCAGCATGACCTCCTCTTCACCACAAAAGAAGATATATGCATGGAATAATCCATCTACTGTAAGTTGAGGTTGAGGTTGATGTGATCAACTTGGGAAGAAGACAGCAGAACTCCGTGAGAAAGTCTTATTTTGTCCTTGAGGATCCATCATAGAATGAAAGGGTCGGGGTGATGCTACTGCTACTACCCCAAGGGGACCATTTCAGATACTATGTGCTTCAAGGCACAGCTTCCAGGGGAATATTTCTGTGTCTTCCTCCCTACCCCCACCCAAGGACACAAACATTTGTATATTCTATGCATAATATTTGGAATAACACATAAAATGGGTGCTTTTGCGCCACATGGCTGGGAGAATGTGCTGTCCCATCTATTCTTCAACTTCTTGAATAATAGTTTTGATGGGTAAATAATCTCTTCAATATTATCCATTTTCCCCTTGTTTTGGGAGCATACTGTTTCCCTCTTATTAATAAATCAGACAACTTCATTCAAATCTAGCTTTATGGGGGAAGTTCCTAAATCACTGGAAAGCTGCACGTTACAGTAAATTATATTCCCTCTTCCTCCTCCCCGTGTATCCTGGAAGCTTATCCTGAAGATTAATTACTATTGCTGATGACAACTGATGCCTTAGTTAAATTGCTCTGGTTTCAACTTCCAGATGTTCTGTTTCTTCTACCACAGCTGGCTTTGATTATGTATTTTGATACTAAGCTTTTTTGTGTGTGCAATGCTTGTATGCTGCTTGCATCCGAAGATTTGTCTTGCCTGAAAGGCCATGCTGGCAATTATAATCCAACACTTCTGGAGGGCACCAGGTTGGGGAAGACTGTCATAAGTCAATGACCCCTATGAGATTCTACAAGCTAGCAGAATATCCCTGTAATGCTAATGCAATGATTATGATCATTGCCTTCCAAAGAGTTCTTATTTGCTCATTCTATAAGGTCATCACATGCATCAAAAGTGGGTTTTTTTTATTTTGTAAAAGCAACTGGACTGATTTTTGAGGCAAAACAAGACGTTTTGCTTCCTATCCTGGACGCTTCATCAGTTGTATTGGATGCTGTGGGAGATGGAAGGACAGATACATAGACATTAGGTCCTCACATGGAATATTTTCAAACAATACATTTGACCACGATTAATTGAACCATGACTTAATCAATCCAATTGTGTGGATTTGCAGGACACTTTGAACTATCAAACTGACAAACCAGGCATGTTTTTGCATGGTAACACAGGATAAAAAATGGTTAGCTAGTTTGCAGTTCAGTGCCGTATAAATCATTTGTTACTTTAGATTCCTTTCACTGGTTTTTTCCCTGAGGGGAAAAAAGAGGCCCAATAATAGCAATAGTATAGCAACAGCACTTATACTTATATACCGCTTCATACCCTGTTTTCCCCAAAATAAGACATCCCCTGATAATAAGCCCAATTGGGCTTTTTAGTGCATGGCAATAAGGCCAAGCACTTATTTCAGGGTTCAAAAAAATATAAGACAGGGTCTTATTTTCGGGGAAACACGGTAGTGCTTTACAGCCCTCCCTAAGCAGTTTACAGAGTCAGCATATTGCCCCCAACAATCTGGGTCCTCATTTTACCGACCTTGGAAGGATGGAAGGCTGAGTCAACCTTGAGCCGGTCAGGATCGAACTGCTGGCAGTAAGCAGAATTAGCTTGCAATACTGCATTCTAATCATGGAGCCACCACGGCACATTTTATAATATTACTGATCATTCCTCATCTGTAACCTTAGAGTGGAGCTTCTGCTTCCAGAGGTGAAATGTATTCGTCCTTATATACAAATAAAAGCCAGTGGATTTATAATCTGTTTTAATCATTACCATCTGATGTATGTTACAGTACATCTTGATATTTGCAGCTGGATTCTGCGTCTGGCTTGGTCTGTGGTCACACATACCTTGAATGTATTGCGGCTATCTGCCTTCTCTTGCAGAAAAGTGGGCAACCCATTTTGTAATGCAGATGCAGGTCACTTCAAATTCACAATACAGGTGATCCTCAACTTATGACCACAATCGAGCCCAAAATTTCTGTTGCTAAGTGAAACAGTTGTTAAGTGAAGCACTGCAGTTGTTAAGTTAGTAACACGGTGGTTAAGTGGATTTGGCTTCCCCGTTGACATTGCTTGTCAAAAGGTTGCAAAGGGCAGTCACATGACCCCAACGCACTGCAAACACCATAAATATAAAGCAGTTGCCAAGCATTTGAATTATGATCACATGGCCACGGGGATGCTGCAACGGTCGTAAGTGTGAAAAATGGTCATAAGTCACCTTTTTCAGTGATGTTGCAACTTTGAACGGTCACTAAATGAACTGTTGTAAGTCGAGGACTACCTGTATCAGAATCTTCTTCAGACCCATGTGGTATGATAGCTATCACTGGTTGAGTGTAAATTAGCGATAGTGGTTGAGAATGAAGAAATGGAAACGTTTATTTCCCTGTATTCCAATTTGGATTAAACTACAACAGCCTTTTCTTTCCAAGTTTGCCATAGCAGCTTGGGGTACACAGCTAGTAAAGATTGAGCTTCAAGCCATTAGGCTGAAGGTACATATGAAGATCTTGCTTTCTCAGCTATTCAGTATCAAAATTGCTAAAGAAATGGGAGAGTGTAGGCTGATATACTGTATATGTAACATCAACCTGACCTCCATCATACCATCCCTACCCCAATCCTTGATGACATTAGGGCAGAGTCATCCCCCCCCACACCTCAGAAATTCATTATCTGTGTAATGGTCAATTTGGCACTGCAAGAGCTCATCATGACAGCCTCCATCCATATTCAAGCCCCCAGGAAATTGAAAACGCAGGTACACTCCGAAGCACAAAAACAAAGAAGGAATATCGATCCCTTATTCAACACAGCTACCCAGAACAAACAACCGCCGATTCCGTCTCTTTGAACTCCACGTGGCGCTTACTTTTGATTTCCTAGGTTTAACCTGCAAATCCCACTGAGCTTTAACAAAAGAGCTTCAGCCAGCTGAAATGCAACCTTTAGTTTTTAATTAGAAATGCAAACAATCTTGCAAAGAAGTGTTAACATTTAAACGGCTAGCACGGTGTAAGAAACCCCCGTTTAAAGAAAAACCAGTTTCAGATTTATTATTTTTCTCATTCTTTGACTTCTCCTGTGTTAACCTGTCAGACACGGAAGTAAAATTTGAAAGCCTTGTTATCACCTCTTTCACCTGTCAGAACAAGGCTGTCAAGGAGCTTGGCACGTTGACAGATGACATAATCACTCCCTCTCTGAAAAATACCCCAGAGCTGCAGAACATAAGATTCCCATTCTGCTCCATCACTGCTTACCATCGGTACCAATATGATCCATTTCCATTGAAGGAATAAAGTAAACAAAAATATGGTTAATATTGCTTATATCTCGAGGGAGAAGATCCTTTTTTTTTTTTGCCAATTCAGTAAAAAACTATTTTTTTTTTTGAGGAGGGGCAGGTTGCGTAGGTAAGCGAACACAACGCATTGCAAAGAACTAAATGGGTTATGCAATTTGGGTACTTTCTAAAAATATTAGCAAGCCAGGATTGATGGTCAGGATATCATGGGAATGGATGTATTATATAAAATGTAGCAACAGCCACGGAACTAATACCGGTAGTAGACCCGACTGAAGTACTGCAAGTTCTCTGCTCTATCCTAACAGCTAATAGGGGTTGCAAAGCTTTCTTTTAAAGCTGCTCACGATGGTGGCATTTTTTTTTTTGCAGCTATTGATCCAGAAAACGTAGCTCTTAACTATGCTTAACTTAATTGGCAATATAGAATGGGTTAGGAAATTTACCAAATATCCTGGTTCTTGGGAAAAACTGACTGCATGAAACACCAATGGGGAAGCAGAGTTTCAGATTTAGAAGATCACTGTCTACATGGTGATGCTGAACTGCATTTTCTAAGGTTTCTAGGCTGCCATCTGGGGAACTTCGCATTAGTATTGCATTAATGGTTTGATAACTGTAAAAGGGAATCCAGGTATTCCTTTTGTCTTTCCTCTTGACTCAGTAGTTTTTGTTTTACAAAGCAGTTCAGAAGTCTCTAGAGCAGGGGTGGGTTCCACTTACCTTCCCCACCGGTTCGCATCGCTTCAGCACATGCTCAGTAGCTGCAATCAGCCCGAAACACAGCTGAGGAGCTGATCAGCTGTGCTTCGGGCGAAGGAATAAAGGTCAGTATAAACCCAGGGGCGGGCGGGAGAGCCCTTTTTCAAGCAGCAGAAGAGGAAAAACCTTCCAAACAGTAAAAAAATTCGCAAAAAATTCACAAAAAAAGATGGCGGTGCCCACGGACCAGCACCGGCCGATCCACTTCAGTGATGTCACCAGCGGGTCGCTACCGGTTTGGGTGATCCAGTCCGAACCGGGAGGAACCCACCCCTGCTCTAGAGCAATAGATAGGTTTAGAAATGCAGTGACTGAAGACCTCTACTATCAAATATATCCTTTCTTAATGGAAACCAAAACAACCAAACCTAAACGGACTTCAACAAAAAGTTGCAAGGCAGAGTTGTGTGTTGTTCAGGGCTCTGGCAATCCAGCCAGACCTAAACTCTAAACACTGCACCTCATTCCACCTCCTCTTGTACAATTTTTCATGTTATCTCCCCAGTAATATTCTGCAGCCATTGTATATGTTTCATTCCCACTGAGCAACTTTCAGGGATCTTTTTAAAATAAGATTAGGTTGACATTCTTTTGCAGATTTCTCCAAACTGGCCGAAATCTTTCTGCTGTACCTGGATAGGATGAGCAGCAGTGCCTAAAGATTAGCACCTGGAGAACATGTATACAGTACTGCTATTAGTATTTAACAGTCTTAAAGAAGGTAAGAGGGTCTCCAAAGTTGTTGGACTATATCTTTTTTTACATGCCTGGTCATTGTGGCTGGGTATGATGGGAATTGCTGTAGGGGAGGATGGTGTACTAAATGGCTTATTTTCTTAATGTGTATTTCCCTTTGCTCTGGAAATAGCCAATTTACTTCTGGACCTGCTACCTCTGATGAGGCCCAGTGTTTGTGATGTTGGAATCCAAGCCCATTCCAATTTCCTCCATTCTGTAAGTAGCACAAAAGATGACTGGGTAAATTTGCTCTGTTCCTACAACTGACCTTTACTCTGCCTCATTAACGAAGGAACAAGTGGTACTTTTCCTGGCAATTTAATGCAGAACAAGATTTTAAAAAGAGAAGAAACAGTGATTGGTGGCTGCAAACATTTTCTCTCCTACCCGTTCCCAGTCTTGCCTGCTAGGCTGGCGGGGGTGGGGGGGAGTTACCGGTAGTTGAGGGGTGTGTGTGTGTGTGTGTGTTTCTGCTTCACTTGCTCTCACCAGCCTGCCTCTCTCAGGTTCTCCCTCCCTCATCATTCCCTTTCTCTTGCTCTGCCTCTCATACTGTTATTTGCTTAGGGAAATCCCCATCCTGCTTTGCTGGCTACCCAATCATTCCTGCTGCCTGAACCAAAATGGTCACGGAGGGAAGTTGACAGCAACACAAGGGGAAGGATGGGCTTGCAGTGGTTAAAAGTAGCCAATGTGAGTTGGTCACCTCCCAGTGGGTCTAGGACAACTCGCCATGGCTGACTCGCCCCGACCAACTTGCCCTGGCCAACTTGCCCGGGACAACTTGTTGTGCCCAATTCACCACAGGACAACTCGCTGTGGGACAATTCAAGTGGGATAACTCAAGAGAGGGACAAGTGAATTACAGTGCGGGTCTTGTCTTGCTTTAGGTTGGAACCTTCTCAAGCTAGAAGTCCTCAAGGCTGGAATGAGCTGCAATTCTACTTGTCCATCTCTTGAGTTATTCTGCATTGAATTGTCCCGTGGCGAGTTGGCTGTGACAAGGTGTCCTGTGGTGAGTCGGTCATGGCAGGTGGGCCACCACGAGTTATGCCATTTCACCTCCCAGCCCCTGTTGTGTTAATACTACACTCTCTACTAAAGCATCACAAGTCCCTTAGGTTGTTTCCTCATTAGTGGCTTCTAGCACCTTCATAAGCTATTGAAATGATATAAAACTTGCCCTCATTAAGTTGAAGCAACAATAGTTGAATGACTCTAAAAGATGTTATACATTACTATGTGCAGGTAGTCCTCACATAGCAACCACAATTGGGACCAGTAACTCAGTTGCTAAGCAACATGTTCACTAGGCGGAAAATCATGTGACCATGACTGGACTTATAGTGCATTCAGAAAGTATTCAGACCCCCTTGTCAATTTTGTTATGCTGCAGCCTGATTCTACAGTTGTTGAAATTCATTTTCTTTTCTCATTAATCTACACTCAGTACCCCATAATGACAAAGTGAAAATAGAATTTTAGAAATTTAGGTTGAATTCAACAACTGTAGAATCAGGCTGCAGCACAACAAAATTGACAAAAGTGAAGGTTGGTCTGAATACTTTCTGAATGCACTGTATAATCTTACTTCCCCTTTGGTTATTAAGTGAAGACATAGGGTCACTAAGCAAAAAATTATGTGGGCATGACTTATAATTTTACTTCCTCCTTCCATATTGTACAGTATTAATTCTGCTTGACTCAAGCGAAAATACATGCCAGTTGCAAAAGTAAGCAAACGACAATCATGTGACTGCAGGATGCTGCGAGGATTGTAAATGTGAGGATGGGTCGCGAAGTTATTTTTTTCTGAAGCATCGTAACTTTGAACGGTTGCTGCATGAGGCAGTCAGTAAGTGAGGACTAACTGTACTGAAATGAATCTTATCACACCTGTGTTGGGAAAAGTACAAGGCACCAGCTTAATGTGCTATCAGATAACGGACCTTGACTATGAATTGAAGGTGAGTAGAAGTGTAGAAGTGTCCTTCAAGAATGATGCATTTTCTGGCCATTGTTAAGGGGACTTAAGTGTAATTGCTTTGCCTGTGGCTCAGTGTGGTGACTTAACGATTGGGTATATTGTGCACATCTAAGCAATCGGGTTAATTCAGTAACATGGTTCAGTTAACCATGAATTCACATTTGGTATGAAGATAGCTGTTTGTTGAGCAGATGGAGAAGAAATAGTTCTGTTCTACACCTTTATTTATACTCAAGTGCAGGAAATTCCTTATAGACTATTACGTTTCCTTTCTAGACGCAAATATGTACCTAAAGACACATATACCTAAAGACCAGTTCTTTTGCCATTATAGACTCATCAGCAAATCAGGATCATACTATTCTACACATACAGAAACTTGCTCAATGTCTGGCCCTGAACCCGTCACCTTTCCCAGTGGTGAAATCTAAAAATTTTCCCTACCGGTTCTGTGGGTGTGGCTTGGTGGGCGTGGCTTGGTCATGTGACCGGGTAGGCGTGGCCAACTTATAAAATGTGGTGAACCTCACTTAACAATGCTCTTGCTTAGCAACCAAAATTTTGGGCTCAATTGTGGTCATAAGTTTTCTTTCTTTCTTTCTTTCTTTCTTTCTTTCTTTCTTTCTTTCTTTCTTTCTTTCTTTCTTTCTTTCTTTCTTTCTTTCTTTCTTTCTTTCTCTTTCTTCCTTCCTTCCTACCTTTCTTTCTTTCTTTCTTCCTTCCTTCCTTCCTTCCTTCCTTCCTTCCTTCGTTCCTTCGTTCTTTCTTTCCTG
>QLTV01012193.1:661223-675807 GCA_003457575.1 Thermophis baileyi
CTGGACTAGAAGATCTCCAAGGTCCCTTCCAGCTCTATGCTATATTCCATTCCATTCCATTCTTTCTGTTCTGTTCTGTTCTGTTCTATTCCTATTCTATTCCTATTCCTATTCCTATTCCTATTCCTATTCCTATTCCTATTCCTATTCTATTCTATTCTATTCTATTCTATTCTATTCTATTCTATTCTATTCTATTCTATTCTATTCTATTCTATTCTATTCTATTCTACTCTACTCTATTAGATGAATCATGCCTGATTTTACATCCTTTTGGCCAAAGCTGCAAATCACTATTAACTGTGTGGTTGTTAAGCGAATCCAGCTTCTTCCATTGACTTTGCTTGTTGGAAGCTGCCTGGGAAGGTCACAAATAGTGATCACACGACTCTGGGATGCTGCAACCGTTGTACCTACATGCCGGTTGCCAAGCACCTGGATTTCAATCATGTGACTGTGGGGATGATGCGGTGGTTGTAAGCGTGAGGATCGGGTTGTAAGTCACTTTTTCCAGTGCCATTATAACTCTGAATGGTTGTAATACTTGTGGTCTGTTTGTTGGTCTATCTCTGGCCTGTATTTATGTTTTGTGGTTGGAGCCAAAGAACCCACATAGGGAAGACACAATTTTCCCAAAGGTAAAGATAGTTTGAAAGGGAATCATGCAATTATTTTTATGACTCCCAGTCCCAACTCTGGGTGGTTATGGTCTGCATATCCGCACCTCATGTTGCTTCTGAGAAAATGGTCTTACAGGTTTTTCTATTATTAAATTCTTCCCAGAGAGCCTGTGAGACAAGAGCAGGAGACAAAATTGAGCTACATTAGCTGGCGTGGGAACGGGAGTGTGTGGGCGCAGAGCATTTTTGATGACGTCCGGGCAGGTGGGTGGAATCTCCCGCCGCTGCCACCAGTTCGCCGAACCAGTGCGAACCGATAGCAACCCACCACTGATATACACCCACATATGCATGAGTAATTTGGATACCTTTACAATACTACCATACTCATGGCAGAGGATACAATTTATGTTGAACTCGACTTATGACCACAATTGAGCCCAGAATTTATGTTGTTAAGTGAGAAATTTGTTAAGTGAGTTTTGCCCCGTTTCACGACTTTTCTTACCACATTTGGTAAGTGAATCAGTGCAGTTGTTAAATTAGTCACACGATTGTTAAGTGAATATGGCTTCCCCATTGACTTTGCTTGTCAGAAGGTCGCAAAAGATGATCACATGATCCCAGGCCATTGCAACCATCATAAGTATGAACCGGTTTTCAAGCATGACCTGGATGACTGAGAATCTCCATAGACATCCGAATGTAAATCACATGACCATGGGGATGCTGCAACAGTCTTAAATATGAAAAATGGTCATAAGTCACTTTTTTCAGTGCTGTGGTAACTTTGAACCGTCACTAAATGAACTGTTATAAGTTGAGGACTACCTGTACTCCTAACGAAGCCCAGATAGATTCCGTGAAAATGTGATACATTTGCAGACTAATCTGGATCACTTGGGACTCCTTTCAGAATTGGCGATGGGCAGTGTCCTCTAAAAGAATTCAACTGGCATTATTAATTCCAATATCTAGGTCAACGATGGCGAACCTATGACACAAAGTCAAGAGTGAGAGTGACACACCACGTTTTGGGTGACACGCCGACATTCACTAACACCTGACAATATTCTTGAAAGCACACCCTGTTCTTGCACAAATTTTGGAGGCCGTGTGAGAATAGGGTGTGTTCTCATGTGGCCTCCGGACCCTCCAGAAGTCACGTGAGAGGACTGTGGACTTCTGCAGCCTCCAGAACCTCTGAAAATCATACAAGAATGGGACGTGCTTTTGTGGTGTTCGGAGGCTGCAGAGGCCGTGGAAGAGCCTTCTCCCAAGCCACTTCAAGAATGAAGGCCTCGGGTGACCCAGAGCTGCCGCAGGGGCCTGTCCACAGAAAGAGATCACCACCTGAGGGAAGTGTGCAGCAGATTCTGGGAATCACACATGATTGGGCTGTATATATATTTTAAAGAATTATTTCTCTTTTGTTTGATGGGGAGGGTAGTGAGTCAAATTAGGCATTTTTCAAATTTTGGACACACCAAGCCCAAAAGGTTCTCCATCACTGATCTAGGTGTTGGGACTGTCCTGTCTCTGTGGGAATGGTGAAACTGAGCGTGGGAGGCAGGAAATGCCACACATCAAGGTCAAGGTTTTTTGTAGGAAGGGAAGGAAAATACTGAACCAAGAAGTTTGCACAAATGGGACCAAAAAGAATGTGTTTTGTGTCATTTTGTCTCTCCCTCTCTTCCCCCCACCCTCCTGATTTTTTTTAAAAAATAAACAGGTTGTTTGTCAGCTCAATATTTAGGGGCATTTCCCAGAGGTAGAATGGGTCAGTGCGCACTTTTGATTCTGTTGGATGGGCTGTAGATGTTGATTGGTGAACTTTGCGGTTGACACCAGCAAACTGCAGAGGCAGGGAAGAACAGCTGCAAAGTTATCTTGGCTGAGGCAGAAGCTTAATCGAGAACTCTCGAAAGGCTGACATGTTCTGCCTGGCAAGACGGCAGAAGATGCAGCTGTGCCAATGACAAGTCCAGCAACTTTCCTTCAACATGGCAGGAGTAAGGAAGTGACTCAGTGTGACACTTTCAGCAGTCTGGACGATCCTTCTTCAGGTCTTTGGAGTCCACAGACATGGCAAATAACTAGGGAAGAAGGCATTATTGATGAACAACACTTCCTTTTCTGCACCTTGATCAGATTAATGTGGTATGAGGGAGTGAGTTTTTTTTTCCTTAAAATGCACTCCCTAAATCAGTGTTTACACTCCCTAAATCAATGTTTACCAACATCGGCAACTTGAAGTTCACACATGTTCAAGATGCAGGCTTGAAAAACACAGCCTTAAATCCTCACACTCTCAGCTCTTCCTTTCTATATCTGCCAAGGTTTTTCCAGGATTAATTATTGGACTATATTTTTCATTAGTTCTACGCTGGGGTGCTCACCGGTAGTCCTGCACCTACCTTCTTGTACTGGTCACTGGGACCCAGATTATTCCACGATTCTTGGTTTTTCTCCCAGCTGGAAAACAAACAAAATGAAATTATACATAATGAGTGTGTCATTTGGAATTTGCAATTGAGCTGCTCCTTGCTCTGCTGCTTGTAATGTGCACTAGGACAGCTTTTATCCCCAGCCTGTTTTGGGGAATTCTCTTGCAATGAAGATATCTTGATCAGAAAGACCATTAGGGGACCTGGACTCACCAACCCACCCACGTGTTATAGTTTGAATTCATGTTGGTACTTTAAGCATTAATATAAAGGGACACTAGTGTGGACAAAATGGGTGTCATATAGCTACAAGCGGTGGACTGGGACCAAGGAGACAATTATAGTCCTCACTAAGTCACCATTTCTTAATGCAATCTACATCATAGGCTTGTGAGGATAAAACATCACTCTTTGTTTTGTGAGCTGCCCAAGGAGTGTGTGTGTGTGTGAGGGGAAGTATAAATGTATGAATACATTATAAAAAAGGCTCATCACCATGAGCCCCTGTAGTTCAAATCTTCCACTCTTAAAGGGAAAGAATAATTTAGGTAAAACCCACAAATATTCTTCTGCCACTTTAAAATGAGCAAATTTGAAATAGTCTAATTTTTACGGACAATGGTCTGCTTTATTAGTTTCATGGATTATTATCCTGAGACAAGAGATATACTATACTGCCCATTCTTACAGAGACTGGGACATAAATCGGATTTTAGGGGGAAATAATGTTGTTTTTATTGTAAGGTTTTAAAAGCTTCCTGCTATTTTAATTCTGTTGGGTTGGGGTTTTTTTTTCCAGGTTTTGAACTAATTGTTTTATAAAAAACAGTTTATATAAGCCATCCCAGAATGATATGAAACGGGGAATAATGAAATAAGTACATTTTTAAAACCTTGTACAATAATTAAGCCAAAACAATTATGAAAGTTACATCCGCTGCTGGCACTGTTCATTTTTATGCAAAGCTGAGTTGTCTGGTTGCTCTCCCAAGATTACTCCCTTTTTTTCTAAAACTAGTAGTGGGCAAATATAAGAGGTAAGATGACAGCCATCAATGGAAAGATAAAATAGCCTTTTTTCTTTGACCCATGCTGGCTGAGCATTATGGGAGTTGAATCCAATGAATCGGGATGTTGGGTTAAAGTTTGATCGGCTCCAAGAATAAACCTTACGCCCACACAATTTTGCACACCTTAATTATTTTTCCCCTCCAGAATAGCCCTGAGAAACGGGATATAATAACGTAAACTGATAAACATTCATTTTATCTCTGAACCTATACGAAGTTCACTTAACTATGTCTTATTCTAGCCACCCGATTTCAAATCATGGATTCTGAATCTAGCTGGCTGGCTTGAATAAAATGCAATTAAGATTAACTAGTGCCTCTAGGCAAGATGATAAATGGCGGTTAATTGAAAACAGACAGGAGAAGTTAGAGTCTCTCTGAATTGGTTTGTGGTAAAAAATATGACCTTGTTTCTGCTGCAATTTGCAGAATATGACTGTGTGTGTCTCTTTGGGAATGAGTGGAGAGTGTATACTGGATAATGTTGTATATGTATTTGCAGCCTTCTTCTCTAGCCAGCTGCCCTTTGCAGAATATGACTGTGTGTGTCTCTTTGTGAAAGAATGGAGAGTGTATACTGGATAATGTTGTATATGTATTTGCAGCCTTCTTCTCTAGCCAGCCTGCCACATGGAGCCCACAATCATAAAAAGTTGAGTTTGGACACATCCGCTCTGAATTGGTTTGTGGTAAAAAATATGACCTTGTTTCTGCTGCAATTTGCAGAATATGACTGTGTGTGTCTCTGTGTGAATGAATGGAGAGTGTATACTGGATAATGTTGTATATGTATTTGCAGCCTTCTTCTCTAGCCAGCCTGCCACATGGAGCCCACAATCATAAAAAGTTGAGTTTGGACACATCCGTGTAGTTTTCTTGGCAAGAATATATGAAATTGGTTTGCTGTTGTCTTGTTGTAGGATGTTTTTAGGACTTTCCAGTCTAGGTTACAGTCATGGGATTGTCTGGTTACCTTTCATCAAGGACTCACCAGGTCCAAGCCTGCTTAGCACTTTGAGATCAGCTAGCAGATGAGCTAGCAGTATTTAATTCAGCTATTTTGAGATAAAAGGGCATGAATTTGTCCACATCCTCATTTGGCCCCAGGAGTCTCACGAAAACTTCTCAATTCCAGATTGCAAAATGGCTGCTGTCAAGGTGAGTTGTCATATATAAATGTGCTTGTTGGACTCTGAGTTTTCCCTTGGCTTGCTTGCTACTCTACTTGGTATACTCTAAGACCACATTTAATTTAGGGTCCTGAGTGGATTTTGAGTCAGTTACTTCATTTCTAAGACCAAAAGGGCAGAACCTCAGCTCTACGTGAAAT
Source organism: Thermophis baileyi (assembly GCA_003457575.1). Taxonomy (NCBI): domain Eukaryota; kingdom Metazoa; phylum Chordata; class Lepidosauria; order Squamata; family Dipsadidae; genus Thermophis; species Thermophis baileyi. Next base: position 666,691 of record QLTV01012193.1, read on the forward strand.
CCAGCTGTTTCCTGGAAGATCTTCCTTCCAGGCCAGTCATGTTTCCAGATAGTCAAGAGTGAGGCAAAGGCATTTTATACCCATTCAGAAGTGTGATTTTTCCTGTGAGGGGAAAGCGTGGACTGGCAAGCCTCATGATCATATTCACATACCTCAGCATCTGTTTGGTTTTTTTAAAATTTGGCTGCAGGTCAGACCATCTCCCAAGTGTCATTGTAAAAGGCATAAGATCATCCCTGGGTTGGGCCCAAGCTCTGTTACCCTCCGCTAGCTAACCTTCCTTCCTTTGCACCCCCTTTCTTGACAAGCACAGAAACATGAAGCACTTGCACTGGCTTCCTCCATGCCTTTCAGTGGATGACAAAGGATACACTGGGGACTTTGGTAGGGAGGCTTATAGTCACATTCTTCATCCCAGTTTGAAAGCACGATGCATAATAAGTCACTGTATAGATTATTGCAGTGCTCGTCTGTGAGAGCCAAAAATCAGGAGCAGCGTGGTAGCACCTTTTCAGACTAACACGTGATTAAAATGCATGAGGCTTGTACATTTTAATAAAGTTTGTTTGTCTGAAAAGGTCCTACCCCACTCCTGCATAGGTTATAGCTGTGCAATAAGGTTGCCGTAGATTAGAGTGGGTTGCACATGAAATTGTGGGAATATTTTATTCCTCGCCAAATTTGTTTCTGAGCTGGGATCAAGGAAACAGGCAATTGCATGAATTAAGTTCCTTATTTTTCACCCAAGAGCGACAACAGCAAGCTGTTAGATGGGCGGCTGCAAAGACCCTCTCCATCCAGCACAGATTATATTTATATTACAATCTTCCCCTCCTATAGAATACCACCCCTTACACACTCACTCATTTCCCTCTTCACATCATTCCATATAAGGAGCTTCCTTCCTTGCCCAGGCTTCTAAGGTTTCTAAGAACAATTATCTAAAGAGAATCCTTAAATTGTATACCTTAGAATGTATACCTTATCTCATTTCTCTGAGTAAATACCTTTCAAGGTTTGTGAACAATGAAGTGCAAGACAACCTACAAATTTTAAAACAAAAAGAAATGTAGTTTCTGAGCCTTGGTAAAAGTATACATGCTCAAATAAAACATTCTAATATTATACAGGTAATCCTCGACTTACAACAGTTCATTTAGCACTGAAAAAAGTGACTTATGACTATTTCCCACACATGTGACTGTTGCAGCATCCCCATGGTTATGTGATCAAAATTCAGACAGTTGGCAACTGACTCACATTTATGACAGTTGCAATGTCCCGGGGTCATGTGATTCCCTTTTGCGACCTTCTGACAAGCCAAGTCAATGGGGAAGCCAGATTCACTTAACAACTGTGTTACTAACTTATCAACTGCAGTGGTTCACTTAACAACTGAGGCAAGAACGGTTGTAAAATGGGGCAAAACTTAACTTAAGAAATGTCTCACTTAACAACAGAAATTTTGGGCTCAATTGTGGTCATAAGTCCAAGACTACCTGTATAATAAAAATACAGTAATAGAAGAAGAAAACTAGAGCAAAGCTAGGCCGGAACCAAGTTTACACTAGTGTACTGTATATCCTTTAACGGTAACCTCTTCCCACAATTTGTTTTTCTTTTAACCAAGATGCATTGTTTCAAACAAAACACATAGAGTAACTGAAAGGCACACAAGTCTCTCTGCTCCCTGGACCTCTCTTGCTGTTTCTTTTAGACAACGGGTGTTGGTGAAGCCGTCCTGCCTCCCCTTCCCACTAGCAATCTCAGACATGTCAGTGTGTGTTGCTGCTTTGCTGCTGACACTGGTTCCGTAGTAAGTAATGCAATGAGCTAACAAGATTATGGTTGTAAGCCACAATCTGCCAAGTCTCGTTACAATCCCTTTCCGTCAACTATACTAACCGTATAAGCAATGTAGAGAGAGATTTTATTTTATTTTATTTTATTTTTTGCCCCAAATTGCCTTTTGAAGTGTAAAAGTATTAGAAGTGAACAAGAAAACAATTGGAAAATCATTGTCTTGAGTCACGGAAAAAAACAAGTTCTTTTTGCACAGAAGCATTTGTAAAATGGTTCAAAAGAGCCTGTCAATTAACACACCTCAGTCCTGCCAGATGTTTAATGTCACTTAAATTGAGTTTATTGCATAGTAAGCATGATGGGCAACTGTGCCAAAACATCCTTTTTTTAATACAAAATCATCTTGGATGCTCTTTATTGAACTCTATTTTTTTTAAACCATTTTTAGTAAATCCTGAGCTAGTAAGAACCACCATGCTGCTTCATGTTTTAAAATAATTTTTTTAAGCCTAACAGAATTCTTAACTGCAAATTTTATTTTTGAGTAATAGCCCATATTTAAATGTTGCAAACAAAGATTATGAAATAGATACTTAAAAAGGAAAATTTAGTTAAAGAATGTTTATATTTTTATGTCTATATTTAAATTCTTAACACTTGCCCTACAATGCTATGGGTACAATCCCTGTTATTTCTAAAATTCTCTTAAAGCAGAGATAATGAAAGTGTTCTGCTTGATAGATGGAATATTTTATTCAAATTTAAAATGGTTAAAATTGCAGATTTAAATGTAATTAATAGTCTTTTCATTTCTACAAGGAACTATTTTGTGAGAAAAAAAAATTGGGATATTGAATTTAATTTTATGTTTTGGATTGTCATAGGTTACATAGGCAAAAAAGTATTTGGGTGTGTGCTTTCCATATAGTAGTCCTGAAAATTGCATTTTGAAAGAAACCTTTCTCCCTAAGCCTTTATAGACCTTCTGTAAACTGTATTATTTGACAGTTCAGGTAGTCCTTGTTTAGCTACTGCCTTGGACAGTGACCTTTTGCAGTTACAACAGTAATGAAAAAGTAACTTTCCAATCAATGCTTTCATTTACCACCTTTGCAGGCCTGTAAAACAAAGGAAAGCCGTAGGAAGATCATAAGCCCAGCTGCTGTTTTATTTAGCAGCTGCTTCACTTAATGACTTAGTTGCTTTCCCAATTATGGTTGCTAAACAAGGACTGTCAGTCCTGTATTGAATCAGGTGCAGAGGTGGGTTCCTGCCGGTTTGGACCGGCTCTATAGAACCGGTAGCGGGAATTTCCCCCTGCTCGCCAAACCGGCAGCGATGGCCGGCTGGACACGCCCTCGAACTGGCCATAGGCGCCGCCATCTTATTTTTTGCTTCTGTGCATGCGCAGAAGCTGGGTTTTTTAGCACTGCGCAGGCGCGCCCATGCGGCACGCAAGGCGCACACGTGCCCATGGCGCATGAGGAAGCAAACCGGCAGTGAGGTAAGCCAGAACCCACCCCGATCAGGTGAAGCAATGGATTATCTCATCTTGAAGGCAGCTTTACATGATAGATCTCCCCAGGGGAAGCTCAGCATCTTTATTATTACACCACTGGCACCTTTATGGATTGACTCTGTCTTAGGATGTAATCATATGCTACTGAGCTTTGTGATAAGATTCTGAAAAGGAAAGGTTTTAGAACCCCGAAAGAAACAGCCAATTGTGAGATAGCAAGAGTGGGAGAGATTGTAGAGAAATGATTTGGTATTTGGTAAAATGATAGCAGAAATTCTGGAGAAACTAGATTGGTTGAGCCCGTTGAGAATACTCTGTTGAAGAATGAATAACTGAGACAGGGAGAGTTAAGGAGATTTCTACTATACTTGTGTGAAATTACCTACCGCACTGAAGAAACTAATGAAAAGCAAGAAACAGATTTATTTCTTGCCCGATCCTGAAACATATAGCTTAGTTTCTGTTGGTAGTATAAGGTCACTCTTCTTTCTAATAAATTTCAACGCCTCTCTTGTGTGATCTCATTAACCTTGTGGGGGATCTGTGAATAATCTACCTAAGTGAATATCTTCCTAGGTGCAGTAATAGTACATTAAGAATTTACAGAGATCAAACTGGATCCCAGTATGCAACTTCTGAAATTGGTCCTAAATTTATGCATTAGGAAAAATATTTGAAGTCACAGGAGAAGGGAGAATCTCACCTGAGTATTTACTTTTTTTTTTTAATGTATTGAATTACTGGCCTTGGTCTATTATGGCAACTATTAAATGGGTTAGTAAGGTTTTCCTTTGACATAAGGATAGGGGGAACATTGCTTAGACATCTAAACAACAAATGCCTTCTTTGATCCTTTAAAATTTAAATGGTTTTGCTCTTACTAACTTTGCTGTACATGAAACATCATAAAATTCAACTCTCCAAGCCTCTCTTTTCATCCTATGGAAATCACTAAATGTCCATAATTGATAATAAGCGACTTCTCATTTATGATTTCTTTCTTTGTAAGATTTATATCCCACTTTTATTATATAAGGTCAAGGTACTTCCCACCTTCCATTTCTCCCCACAACAACAACATTGTGAGCTAAGTCAGGCTGGGAGAGAATGTCTGCTTCAAAGTTGTTCAGTATAATGGTATGATCAGAGCCTGAGAAGGATTCCCATTCTGGACATCTGGACATTCCTATTTTATTAGTCAAAAGAATGGTCTTTCTGCCAATTCAAGGTTGTGGTTAAGAAGCTGGAAAAATTCCCACCTTAGCAGGATAAGGGAGAAAGTGGTTTTTGAAAGTTAAAATCCTCTAAGGCAGGGGTCCCCAAACTTGGCAACTTTAAGACTTGTGGACTTCAACTCCCAGAATTCTGGCTGGAGAATTCTGGGAGTTGAAGTCCACAAAGTTGCCAAGTTTGAAGACTTCTCCTCTAGGGGCTGCGATTGCTGTAACATTTCAGCAAATCTGATCAGGAACCCCTTGCAAAAATTTTGCACTCAAGAGGCAGACACCAAGTAAGCTCCTGTGACTGAGAATAGATTTGAACCTAGGTCTCTCAGTGACAATCTAACCCCTTAACTACTACACCATGCTACCCCTCAATATATTTCCATTCTTGTAAATTGCATATCCAGAGGTGGCTTCCTCCCGGTTCGGACCGGTTCGCCCGAACCAGTAGTGACCTGCTGGTGACATCACGATGACATCATGGATCCGGTTCGGTCGGTGCCGGTCTGTGGGCGCCGCCATCTTTTTTTTAAAAAAAATTTTTGAATTATTTTTTTTGAATTATTTTTTCTTCTGCGCATGCGCAGAAGCCGAGTTTCCAGCACTGCGCATGCATCGCCATCTTGTTTTTGGCTTTTTAATTTTTTTTAATTTTTTTGCACTGCACATGCACGCACGCCCACAAGGCGCGGCCACACGGCGCGGGAGGAAGTGAACTGGCAGCGAGGTAAGTTAGAACCCACCCCTGGCCATATCATATATTACTAACTCTTTATACTTTCAAATTCTCTATTCATGTTCATCAATTTTGTCTGAATATGTTTTTAATTGCCCTACACCTCTGATTCATGTTATGAAATCAGCTCTATATTGTTTAGCTGTCTCCTTCCTTTTCACAAAAGTTGATGAACTTTATAAGCAACCAACATACGGTTACGTGTTTATTTTTGCTTTCTTTTAGCTTTTTTGATTTCAGAGACAGAAAATATAAAATGGAACATTTTTAACTCTGAGACATAATTTACTAGGATTTTCGGTTCTTGAGGTGGCGCAGTGGTTAGAGTGCAGTACTGCAGGCTATTTCAGCTGACTGCTAGCTGCAGTTCGGCGGTTCAAATCTCACCGGCTCAAGGTTGACTCAGCCTTCCATCCTTCCGAGGTGGGTAAAATGAGGACCCAGATTGTTGGGGGCAATATGCTGACTCTGTGAACCGCTTAGAGGGGGCTGTAAAGCACTGTAAAGCAGTATATAAGTCGAAGTGCTATTGCTATTGCTATTTCTGCTGGCTGGCTTCTCCTGAATCAGATTTGTCTCTGCCCCATAATGCCATCCTTGATGGTAGTTAAGTGTGTTTCCTTGAATTCCAGAATTCCTTGTATTCTGCCTTGAATTTTATCACTTCTTTTCAACCATGAAACCATCTCAGGTTGTGTATGGGCAAGGGGGCATGAGGGAAACCTGAGAAAACATCTGGCCTGCCCCAGGTTTATTTTGAATTACAGTGAAGATAGAGTCTATGCACATCCATGAAATTAATACAGTGGTTAGTGGGAATCATGATTAAGCCGAACTCATAGTAGCAGAATCAGTTTGGTGTAGTGATTAAGGCATCAGGCTAGAAAACAGGAAACACTTGAGTTCTAGTCTGCTTTAGGCACAAAGCTAGCTGGGTGACCTTGGGCCAGTCATTCTCTCTCAGCCCTGGAAGGAAGGCAAGGGCAAACCACTTCCAAAATCCTATCAAGAAAACTGCAGGGACTAGTCCAGGCAGTTGCAAGGTGTCAAAAATTGACAATAACAATAATAATAATACTTCAGACTTAACAATTAACAATAAGAAAGACAAAAAAGTCTGGATAGTGCACTTTGTGATACCTGAAGACAACAGAAAGAGAACAGAAACAACTAGAAGAAATCGCAAAATGTAAAGAAAGACCTACATACAGAACAACTGTGGCAAAAGAAAGCAAAGATAATACCAATAGAAATAGTACCAATCCCAAAACATCTAGAGCATCACTTGAACACCAGTGGCATTGACAAATCACATCATGTCAGGGTTCCAAGTAACAGACCCAACACAATCAAAACTCTGAGGCTTAGGTGCTCCTCAAAGTCCAAATTTATTAGGCATGTCATTTTATTTTTATTTTATTTTTATTATTAGTTTGTCAAACATGTACAAGATAGCAGCAGAGGTGGGATTCAGCAGGTTCTGACCAGTTCTGGAGAACCGGTAGCGGAAATATTTAGTAGTTCAGAGAACCAGTAAATACCACCTCTGACTGGCCCCGCCCCATCTATTCTCTGCCTCCCGAGTCCCAGCTGATTGGGAGGAAATGGGGATTTTGCAGTAACCTTCCCCTGGAGTGGGGTGGGAATGGAGATTTTACAGTATCTCTTCCCCTGCCACGCCCACCAAGCCACGCCCGCCAAGCCATGCCCAAGCCACGCTCACAGAACCGGTAGTAAAATTTTTTGAATCCCACCACTGGATAGCAGGTATAAATATGAACATGGACATGAACGAAGGAAATGAATACAAATAAATGGGGACAGTAGGACAAGGACGGTAGGCATGCTGGTGCGCTTATGCACGCCCCCTTTATGGATCTCTTAGGAATGGGGTCATATTGGCACATCTGGTGAAAACCTGACTCTGAAAGTCCTGTGGTTTCCCCCACCCAAATTAAAATTCAAAGTTCTTTCCCCCAGTCCACATGTCTGTCACATGGTCCAATCCGGTCACCGTCCAAACTCCAGTTGGTTTCAGTCCATGCCTCCCCAGCACCTGGTGAGAATGTCCTTGGTTCCCAGGAGAAAGAATTTTATTTTGGCTACAGGTCCCCAGCTATCTCTATCTCCCCCCTCCCATTCCCACAGCTCTAGCTAGCTCTACTGTGGCAGCCCTGAAGATGCTCCAAAATGGCTTCAGGGTTGACACGTCAGTTGATTGCAAAAGACAGCTTTACTTGGGACAGCTTACACACTGCAATCAAACAACACCATCTGCCTAACCCAGGTTCTTCTCAGGTGATGAAAAGATAGGATGAAAGAATATGATCCTGCTTCTTGTTCCATACCTGTGCTACACTTGTGAGAATTTCATAACTCCATGAAACATTACCTTTTCAAACACTATAAATCTGAACTCCTTCCTTTTCCGTATCTTTTCAAATACAATGGTAAACACAATCACTGCGATGAACACATGTATTCTGTGAACAAAGGCAGTGCATGGAGATAAGGAATTGACTATATGTGTATATATGCTTAGGAATAAATGTGCAAAAATATATTAAAGGGTGCTCAGTTCTTTTGGTTACTGGCTGTTTTAGCCAAGTAAAGTATAGACTTGACAAATGCATTTTAATGCATATTTACCTGTCAGGCAATAATCAGAGATTGTGGTAAGGTGCCCAGGGGGAAATAACCTGCATCTTTCCATTTAAATTAATATCCAGGACATTGGCAGACATGATACCAAGGCCTGACAAGGGATGGAAATCTCAGATGCAGCCCTCTTTTCTTCGAATGAGGCTGAATTAACTCTTCTCAGGTCGGGGCTGAAACTATTCCACCTTTCCAAATGTAATACAATTGTAAAGAAGAACAATGGGGAAAATTGAAGCTACTGAGTGCGAAGAAGCAGCTGAATTTCCTCCAGAATTTAGACTCGGAAGTCCTGAGCCATGATGATAAAGATGGCAGTTGTTTCTATCCACTTGTTACTCACTTTTTATTAGCAGCATCTCTCTTTTTTTCCCCTAAGGAGCATACAGAGATTAAAAGGTAAGAATATCTCTGCTCAAGGAAAAAAAGAAATGGGAGTGGATTTCCCCCCCTCCTCGAATAATCATTGCATCAGTGAGGTAAGATCAGAGTGAGAATACAGGCACATTGAGGTTTATCAAGTGAGCTTCTTGCAAGAGCAAGGGCCCATTCACCTAACTATCCACTCAACTGATTTAAGTCTCATCATTCATGTCAGGGTAATGATTTAAGAGCTGACCAGCTGCTATGATGATGTAATACTAAGAATGAGTCAGCAAGGTGTTTGGGCTGATATCACTTTAAGAGCCAGTAATAAGAAGAGGCCCTGTTGGGGCGTATCTCTCTCTCCGTGTGTGCTTCCGTGCTGTAATTGCTGTTTGAGGTCTGACTAAAGTATGTGTATATATTCTTTGTAGATAAAACCACTATTTAAATACAAACCTCTGTTTACTGTATTTGCTCCTGGGTTGTCTCACATAGTCACACTCTGCACACTCTGACAATTCATTCAGGAGTTCAAGACACTCCTTTGAGGCTATTTTAATGGCATAGCCCAGTGATGGCAAACCTTTTTTGGCTCAGGTGTCAAAAGGGTGCGCGCGCGCACAATAGCGTGCGCGCGTGCGTGCCCACACACATAATGCAATGCCCTCCCCCGCGCATGCGCACAACCCCCGCTGCCTGTCTCCCCCGCCCATGTGCGCAGGGCTCACTGAAGCCTCCGGACTTCCGGTAGGCCCGTTGGGCCATTTTTCGCCCTCCCCAGCCTTCAGGAAAGCCTCCTGAAGCCTGGGGCG
>QLTV01012193.1:675841-695030 GCA_003457575.1 Thermophis baileyi
CATTTTTGTTATTAGCTGCAGAGGCCTTTCCTAAAGGCCTTTCCTGAAGGCCTCTTTAGCCGATAACAGAGCTCTGGATCTGGCTGCAGAAGAAATGGGCCCAGGTGTGGGAGGCCTGGTTGCAACTGTCCAAAGCCGAAGAAGTTCCTGAAAACCTCTGACAGCGAAAAGGAGGCTGGGGGTGAGCACACAAGTGAACTTCCGGTTGGCCCGTTGGGACGGTTTTCGCCATCCCCAGGCTTCAGGAGGCTTTCCTGAAGCCTGGAGAGAGCGAAAACAGCCGAAAAGAAGGCCGAAAATCAGCTGGCCAGCATGCGCATGCGCACTGGAGCTGACATAGGGCAACGCCTCGCGTGCCCTCAGATATGGCTCTGCGTGCCACCTGTGGCACGCGTGCCATAGGTTCGCCATCACTGGCATAGCCCATCATTCTTTCATTCATGATGCTGCTATCTCCTATTTTTCCCTACAACAATTTTAAAGGTTAGGTTAAGAGAGACTGACTGGTCTAGAATCAGCCAGTAACCTTGTGTGGCAGAGGGCCAAATGAGTTTCTATTTACTAAGCATTTTTTTTACATGTCAACTTTATTTCTTTTCCTGTCTTTAAATTTTGCTTCTTCTTTAGGATTACCTAAAAATGAGTATTGGAGCAATTGTCTCTACAGCTCAGTCCCTACAAAGTGGAATCCATGTGGCCATTTTTAGTGCTGTTCAGCACTACAGAAACCTGAGAACAGGTGGAAGCCATCATGAACCAATGACTGCTTTCTCCAGCCAACCACAAGGGGAATGCAAAAATGTTCAGTCAGTCAAAACCTCATCCTACTGGCTCCTATGCTAACTTTTGGAATATGAATAGCCCCCATTTTTTCTTCTCTACACAGAAGAAAATGTCCTTCTTCATGTTTCAATACATGGTTTATGTATTTGTTAGACTTTTGCAAAACAACTTCAATAAAACCAAGAAAGCTGACTAGTCTTCAAGATATCACTCTTCCTACGGTACATGTCAGTTTCCATCAGAAGGTGAGATGACATCATGGTTTTACATCATGGTTGTAGGTTGCAATATAGAACATGAGAGAGAGCCTTCCTTGAGCCCTGAAGCTGTGGGTGACTGAGGCAAGGTGTAACCTGTTGTGTAAGTAGCAAAAATCAGTACCTCACAAGACTCACCTTGAACTGCAAGATGAGTAGCATAGAAATATACTAAATAACTAAATAAGCAAGCAAGCAAGCAAGCAAGCAAGCAGGAATTGGCAACATGACTAGAACAATAAGTTACACTTGTAAAGTTACCTGTGAGCATTGTTAGAAAAGGCTGGGTGAGATTAATGTTCTCAAGAATCTTCCCAAGTTTTTGGATAGAGCTCCAGTGCCACAAATAATAAAATTGTGGATTTGTGGCAAGTTAAATTAAGCTTGGCTGTCCAAGGAAGATCAGGTAGGAATGCTATCCAGTGGTGGATCAATGCAAAAACTAAATGTAGAAAAGCCCACAATAACTTCAGATAACTCACTGGGACTTTTCTTCTGAAGGCATACAATCTCCAGTACTGGCAGGTCCAAGTACTCACAGCTACTGCATCTTACTAAGATTGAGCCTGAGTCATGTTCCTTCCCATCCAGACCCACAGCCTCATACTGGGACTCAACCACATCATTTTGTTGGCCTGGGGTCAAAATAAACAGCTGAATATTTTCACCATACCGGTGATACTTTACCTCAAACTACATATGAACTTCTCCAGTAGCTTCATGTTAAATAAGAGTGGGAAAAGAGGCTTGATTCTCACCACCACCGCCAACTGAAACTGGCCACAGAGAAAGAAGGAAACCTATTGCAACACAGTGCCAGTTACTCCTAATCTCTGGAGGCAGCCCAGAAGGATACCACAGTTGATGGACTTGAAAGTTGCTGAGAAATCAAACTAAGCCAGGATAGTTGCATTTGCCCCATCCCAGCTCCACCAGAGATCATCAACAAGGATGACCTATACCACCTCAATACCATGTCTTAGTTTGAAGCCCAACTGAAAAAGATCAAGATAATATGTTTTCTCCATGGCCCTCTGAAGCCACAGCCTGACCACTTCCTCAACAAACTTTCCTAGAAAGAGAAGGTTGAAGATTGGATGAAAGTTATCCAGACCTCTTGGGTTTAGGAATGGCTTCTTAAGGAAGCTGTATATGAAGTTAATACAGCCTGACTAGTGGCATCTCTCTGTGTTCATTTTGAGTCAGAAACCACCTGGCTCTCTTGCCTAAGAATGATGATAGGGGCATATGATTTAAAATGGTTCAGGAAGTCTATATATGAAATTTTACTTGAGAATTTCGGGCATCTAGTTTTTTAGCATTTCTTGCCTGCTTTACTTTTGGCAGGTGTCAGAAATGAAACCTCATCGAACTCAACTGTCAAATGGTAAAACTGTGGCATATCTTCTGTCAAACACTGACAAAATACCTAGAATATGTCAATGATGATCACTTATAAATAGCATTGTATTGTTTTTTTTATCCTGGCCTTCCCATGACAAGCTCATGGTGGCTGAGATGATCCTCTCTTTTCTTTACAGGAGCACTAGCAGAAGAACTTACAAAAATGTACACATCTGGTGGAAAAATAGGAGGAAGTGCTATATGCTGCCCCAAGCTCCAGAAAGAAAGATGGGATATAAAACTAACCAATCAATCTGGGAGTGTGTGAACTGAGTCCCCCACTTCCCCCTGCTGTTCTCTAGGTTGGTTGGAAAATCGGCATTAGCCCCAGATTTTAGAGCAATGTTTCTCAACCTTATCAGCTTTACGATGAGTGGACTTCAACTTTCAGAATTCCTCAGCCAACATGGCTGGCTGGGGAGTTTTTGGAGTTGAAGTCCATCATCTTAAAGTTGCTGAGGTTGAGAAACATTGTTTAAGAGTCTTCTATTCAGCTGAGAACTTGGTGGGCCAAACTTGCTTTGTAACAGAGTTCTAGTCCTTTTTTAGACATACTGTAGATGTTAGCGGAGTGACTCCTGATAATTAGCTAAGAGATTCTATCATACCAGTCCTAGCTTCCTCCTTCTATGAGGGACAGGATTTATGCCAAAAGAAATTCTCTGCACTATGGTCACAAAGACTGCTGGAGAACAAAGATATTTATATGTGTAAAGCCGAATAGATGGAATTAAGATTTCAAAAGCAACACTAAAAACTAACAAGAAAGACTTGTGAATCCAGTAGCTGTGACAATGATCCGTTGGGGAAACCATGAGGGACCGTGCAACAGAGAGCTTCAATTGTTTGCAAAGTAGCTTCAAAGGGAGAAAATAAGCCAAGTTTATACAATCCCTTGGAGAAGCAGCCACATCTGCCCTCAGCCATGTATGCATATGCCCTCTATTCAAGATTATTTGATCCCATGCAGATATATGTATCTGCCTGTCAGATATATTTTATTCTCCCATCTCAGTGTACCAGGCTCTTAAAAAATCTCTTTAGTCCCTGCAGTGCACTAGGCTACTAATCTTATAGGCCAGCATTGTCCTAGCTTCAAAACAAATATAAAATTAGCCAGCTAAAGTTGCTCTCAGAGCTCTGAATTCCTCTGGGATTATCTTTCATGCTCGTTCAAAGGGTTTTTTAAAAAGCTGCTTACATTAGGTAACTATTTGTCCACATATACAGGGTGCACCTAAAGTCAAGCCATGTAGATAATTTATCATATAAATTACATCAAATGTTGAAATTGATCGCTATTTATTTTTTATATCCTGCTTTATTATTTTTTATAAATAACTCAAGGTGGTGAATACACTAAATACTCCTTCCCATTTCCCCCACAACAACATCCCTGTAAAGTGAATCGGTCTGAGAGACAGTAACTGGCCCAAAGTCACCCAGCCAGCTTTCATGCATAAGGTGGGACTTGAACTCACAGTCTCCTGGCTTCTAGCCTGGGGCCTTAACCACTTTTTCTTCTTAACACTTCCTTATTCATTTGACACATGACTTTTGAACATTTCTAAGTATAGTAACTTTTTATAAGTAAAAAAAAAACCCTAATAAAACATATTGCGATTATTGGGGCCTGATTTTTGGTCCACTCTGTATATGTCTCAGATGAACAAGTGTCTCTTTAATTTCTCTTCAGTTGTCAATAATCTCATCCATATGCTTTAAATTCTCATGATGTATGTCATTAGAATCTAATTAAAGAACGTATGCCATTAGCATTTAATTTATCAGGTGCCGAGGTCTCTTATACAGGTAGTCCTTAGTTAACAACTGCAATTGGGACAAGAATTTCCATTGCTAAGATGGTTGTAAAGCACAATGACGTGACCATGCCAATTTGCGAGGGCAGTTCTGGCACTTCCAGTTGCCATTGTTAAGTAAATCCTAATGCAACATCATGTGGTCACCATTTGTGACCTCCTGCTTCCCCAGTGACTTTGCTTGTAGGAAGCCAGTGAGAAGATTGGAAATGGTGATCACATTACAGTATGAAAAACCAATTAATCAATTAGAATTAGTTAATTAAGATACTAACTATCAATATTAATTTTAAGTATCCAAGTGTTTTATGGACTGGTCCAGTGGTGGGATTCAATTTTTTTTACTACCGGTTCTGTGGGTGTGGCTTGGTGGGCGTGGCATGGCTTGGTGGGTGTGGCTTGGTGGGCGTAGCAGGGGAAGGATACTGTAAAATCTCCATTCCCACCCCACTTCAGGGGAAGGTTACTGCAAAATCCCCATTTCCTCCCGATCAGCTGGGACTCGGGAGGCAGAGAATAGATGGGGGCGGGGCCAGTCAGAGGTGGTATTTACTGGTTCTCCGAACTACTCAAAATTTCCGCTACCGGTTCTCCAGAACTGGTCAGAACCTGCTGAATACCACCTCTGGACTGGTCATTAGCTAAAATAATGATTCTATTCTATTCCACAAAGGTTTTCAAAATTCACTGTGTGGTTGTTTGGATCTGCGTCTGAATCTTTCCACTTCTAATAAGGACAATTAGTTCCATATAATAAAGTCTATAGAAATATATGGAAATGTGTAGGATTAACTGGGGTTGGACTTCCTTTAACTATTTCAGAATAATTACTTCAAAGGAAAAAAATCTTTAAAGATGTAAATATTCCAAATTGATATTATTTCACATTAATGTTGATATAAATTGAGGGTTAAAAATCAGAAAGAGTTTATGGGAAAGACAATTTTTGTGAAACTGAAAAAGACTGATATATGTATTTAGATTCCTATGTTAATAGCTTTAACGTATTTTAAGCAGGATGATAAATAATTAACATTCTTATGGGATGGATAAACACAAACTAAATTACAATTCACATACGATAACAGGTCTTTTAACTTTATTTTTATTACTGGGCATATATTTCAAATTCTATTTCTCAAAGGAATTCAAGTGATCAAATTGAGAAAACATTATATGCACAATTAAGTGATTATATGTTCTTTCTGATATCTTGGCAGGGGCTTGATTCCTTGTTTAGTCAGAACTCAGATGCATTTCTAGCTTTAAAGACTAAAATATATTTGAATAATGTTGGGCTGCAGCTGACTCTTATTATCATCATAAATTTACACTTGGGGAATAATCCCAGTTTGAAAATAGCATGTACATTTTTTTTTCTTTTTGGGAGTTCATGGTCTAGCAGGGGTATTAATGTGCTTATTACCTATAAATTTTTAAACCATTCAAGGTATTATTAGGGGAATAAGGATTGTCCAAAACACTGGAATTGCTAGGTGTTCAATTAAATGTCTTTTTGAGGATTCAAAATCTGTTGTATTTTTATAGTCATTAAAGAGTATTAGTAAGGCAGATTAATATCTGGCAGGACATGTCTGAGGGCCTTGGAAAAGATATTCAAATACGATGCGTCTATAGTTACAAGAATCAGAATTGCACAATTTTGTATTCCTGTGACACTCTATGGAAGTGAAAGTTGGACTTTAAAGTAGCAGGATGGGAAGACTATTGATGCCTTTGAACTTTGGTGTTGCAGAAGTCTCCTGATAATAATGTGGACAGCCAAGAAACAAGCGGATGGATCCTCAAACAAATTAACCTAGAATTCTCACTCAAGTGACGAGGTTGAAATTATCCTCCTCAGACACCTTATGCAAAAACCCAGCTCTCTGGAAATGGCTCTAATGCTGGGGAAAAGTGGAAGGAAAGAGAAGAAGACAACAACTAGCAGCAAGATGGGTAGAGTCAATTATTGTGGCGATCAGTGCACTGTTGGGAGACTTGAAAGAACAGATTAGGATAGGGGGTCATGGAGAATATCTATATGGTCGCTAGAAGTTTAAAATGACTGGATGGTACATCATCCACCCACCTACCCACCCACCCATCCATCCCTTGCCATCCATCAACCACTAAGGTGGATATCAGTTATTTACATGCAAGAGTTGGGATATTCCTTATTAATAAATCAATGGTTAAGAGTCTTAAAGAATTTGTCTTCAGCTTCATACTGAATGTATAATATGACACATATAAACTATAGGCTTGCCTCATAATTGTTCAGTTTGGTTTAATATCCGTATGTTTGTTTATATATTTTTGGGAAGATGGATTAAAATATATTAGGGTGAATTATGATTTTGAATTATTTAGCAGATATGGAATTTGTCAATATATGAAGGACTCTGGATTTAATGAGAATGGAGTATAGCAGATAGAATGGTTATGATATGAAGAAAAGGCAGTGTCATTTTGGACTTACAACCTTGGATTTTTTTATATGTGTTTGCGCTCTGCTTATGAATTTGTTTTCTACTGATCTAATGAAATATTACTGTGTGCCAAGATTTAATGCTGTAAAAAATACTTTTTTTCCTATTGTCTGATAACATTTTTGGTTTTAAGTTTTCTCTTTTTATTATTTTTCTTTATATCTCTTTCTGTATATTAAAACAAATAAAAATCTTAGGAGAAAAAGGGACAACATTATCAACTTTAATATTGGTTGTCTGGACTGCCACTTATGCTACTTCTGCTGAGATGGGAATACTGAGCTCTCCAATTATTCTAGAAGTTATTCACAAGTCTTTGTACCTGTTTTTACCACTGTTGGAGGTTACTTATAGTTTGTATGTGGTGGAACTAGTTCTGAATGTCCATTCTAAGGCATGGTTTCAGGGGTGAAATGCTCCCGGTTCACTCGTACTTGTCGGTCGCCGTAGAGCCGGTTGCCAAGGTAGCACGAGGCACCGCCCACCCGCCCGGATGCCGCCATTTGGGTTCTTTTACCCTCTGCGAATGCACAGAATGATTTGCGCATGCGCAGAGGGTAAAAGAACCCAAATGGCGGCATCCGGGTGGGTGGGCGGCGCCTCGTGCTACCTTGCCGACCAGCTCTACGGCGACCGACAGGTACGAGCAAACCGGGAGCATTTGACCCCTACATGATTTCCATAAGGATGTCCAAATGCTGTCTCATGTTCATGCGGCAATGCAGAAATGCAAGTTGTAAGAAGAGTTCTGTTGACTTGAAGCTGACAACTAAATGCCCAAAATGGAAGCGAAGCCAGCTAGAACCATGTCTAGAGAATTACTTATTGATTGTCTTGAGGTTGACAGTTGGAGTCAACCCTAAATGTAAAACCAATATGCTCAAGTGGAGGTTCTTAGCAGATAACAAACAACATGCTATGTGAATGTGGAGAGACACAGCATCCGGCCCATCTGCTGGTATGTCAGCTACTACCAGTAACATGTACTGATAATGATTTATTTTGGGCCAACGACAAAGCCAAAAAGGTGGCTTCATTCTGGCACTTTAAAGTTTGATCTAGACACGAAAGAAGACGTTTTGAGGAACCCTTTTATCTTCTATTGAAGGGCTAGTTTGTTATCATCTTTTGTGTCTGGAATACTGCATATTCCAGATATATCCCAACCAGTAGTGGGTTCTAAAACCCTTTACTACCGCGTGCTCGCGCGCCGTGCCGCTTCTGCACATGCACAGAAGCATCCCAGGCGGGTAGGTGGAGCCTCCCGCCGCCGGCGCTACCGGTTCTTAGAACCGGGCCGAACCGGGAGCAACCCACCGCTGATCCCAACCTATTCCAGGCATATTTTCCTGAGAGGGGTTGGGGCTGTACTGCTAAGCAGTACAATTATTTTATTCCTTGTAACCAAATTTCTTTCTGCCAATATAGCAAAGAGTGCATAGCCTAAAGTAGTTTGTTGCCAATTTTTTTTTAACACAGTCATGTTGTATTTATTGACTCAGGCACAAACGTCTCTCGCTATCACCCATCCAAGATCGAACCTTTGAGCTTATGGAGCACTGTAGATGAAGTTTTCATTATTAATGAACTCTGTGCTCCTTTTATTTCCTGTGAAACAGTAAGGTTCAGGCTTCAAGATACAGACATCATAATCCAAAGGTGACTAACTGTGGACTTTATTTTCAGCATTTAGTGACGAATCTCACCCCAACTGGTTGCAATCTTATGCATTCTATGAGAGTAGATACTTTCAACCGCTACTGTCTCTTATTGTTGTCTCTGTCACTTCCACCGAGGTGTTCAATGTGTTTAGAACATCCTCCTCATGGATATCAAATAAGACAAAGAATTATATTCTTCTGGACATCCATACTTCTTCAACGTATCAGACTACTACTTGTATTACATTCTTACTAGTAGATTTTGAAACCAGAACTCCTATTTCGGCTTTCACCACAATTTGTTGTAAGACACAGAAGAATCTGGATGTAGTATTTTATTTCTTACTACCACAAATAGCATATTTGATAATTGTTTTGTAATCATTAAAGAGATCTGTAAAGATGGAAGGAAATCAGTTGACGCATTTTCTTATGTCACTGTCTGCATTCTTCTGTAGGTTTTTCCCTAAGTTCCCCCCTGGTACTTCCTAGAAAATAGGGTTGATTATCAAAGAATCTTATCTGTCCATAATGCTTCTCTTTCTGTTTGATTTAGGGTTGACAAAATATATAGATATAGTAAACAAAATAATAAATTGGATTATAATAAAACTATAAAGATACAGTTAACCTTACGCAGAAATTTGTGAGCCCTTATATTATCATAGCCTTTGTGGTTATCATCTCAAGTAGGAAGCTTAGATCTTTTCTTGTCTTGACTAGGTCATGGATGAACTTTAAAATGAATCAGGAGAGACAACTTGTTCTTTGTTTTTCTACTTTGAACCTTGTGTAACCTTTTTTCATGAAGTCCATGAAATGATTTTTTTTAAATTACAGAGTTTACTCCAAAAACTGTTTCCAGGTAACAGAGATATGAAAACATAGGTCAATCTTGTACATCATCAAGTTCTCTTACCTCATAATAGCAATAGCACTTAGACTTACAGTATATACCGCTTCAGAGGGCTTTACAGCCCTCTCTAAGTGGTTTTACAGAGTCAGCCTATTGCCCCCAACAATCTGGGTCCTCATTTTACCGACCTTGGAAGGATGGAAGGCTGAGTCAACCTTAAGCCAGTCAGGATAATATCTTTCTTAAAGTTCTTAGAAAAACTATTTTCTATGTATGTTCTATATTTTCTGGGCTGCTATTAGCGTTTCCCCAATTTTTTTCAAGCTATTTTTATTTATTGTTTAGGGTTATTTATATTCAGTGATCTTATCACTGAATATATTACTATAAAGACACATTCTCCACTTTTTTGGTCAACTAGTCCAATTCCTCATTTGCACCAGTATTTAAGTGTTTGACTACATTTTTAAATGTGAACCTCCAGGCTCTATTGTTCTTGGGATGGTCATTAAATTCAATGAGGCATGTGTCAACAAGCTCATGGCTAATTAGATATTTTGCTAGATATGATGTAACTGTAGCCTGGGTATCCTAGAAGGCTTGTAAAATGCTTAGGAAGTGTTGAGTTTTACAACAGAGAGCCATCTTTGCAGTTTTGGATAACATAAAAGATTGAAACCGGTCTTTGGGTTTCAAATGTGCATGTGCTGAAGGCACCCTTAAAATCACATTTCACTCTGGGTTTAGACGCACTAAACTGGAATGATGAATTGTCTGAATATGAATCCTGTAGTAGTCTGTGGTCACAGCACCCACAGAGAAGCATGAATCATTTTGTTTTTCATCAGGCTTGATGGATTCTTGGTGAAGAGATCACATTTGTTTAGTAAACAATCCATTTTCACAATAAAGAAACTGGATTGTGGGGCAGTATATTGTAGGTGCACTGAAGAGCATTCTGGATATCTACTAGTGTCACACTCCTTGCTGTCTCACACTACAGTTGCTTCCAAGATGTTGGTACAAGCAAGTTCAACAACTTCTTTATCTCACTATAGCATATTGAGAAAGCCAGTCTGGGCTAGTGATTAAAGACACTTGACTAGACACTGGGAGAATATGAGTTCTTGTTTTGCCTTCAGCATGGAGGCCAATTGGGTGGCTTTGAGCCAGTCACTCTCTCTCAGCCTAGGGAAGAAGGCAATGGTAATTTACTGCCAAAAAAAATTGCCTGGAAAGCTGCATGGAATATCTGCTGTACGAATCATGGGAAGCAGGATCATGTTAAAGCAGAAGTACCATGGACTAGGAGAGAAATTCCAGTAATCAGTGAATCAAAATGGATAAGAATGTGTCATTTTCAATCAGACAAATTCATAATTTTCTATCCTAGAAATGAAACTCAAAGGAAAAACAGTGTAACAATTATCATTCCAAAACAAATCACTGCATCTGTAATGGGATACAACTCCATCAGCGACAGAATAATTTTCATCAAGATTCAGGGCAACTGCGCACCAACAATGGATGCTGAAGAAGTAGTTGATGAATTCTATGGAAATTACAAGTAATAGATCAAACACCAAAGAAGGATGTGCTAATAATTATTGGCAACTTTAATGCAAACTTTGGAGAGGAACCTTCATTAAAAACAGTTGGAATATTTGGACTAGGAACCCACAGTGATGCAAGAGGCTGATAAGCCTCTGTACAGTAAATGGTGTTTGTCTCACCAGTTATTTTTTCATCAGGTTCCACATCCTGATGTCTCCAGGAAGATGGTTCTACACAGCAATGAAATCTACTTACCTTCCCTATTGGTTCGGAAGTGCGTGCTTTGCGCGCATGCTTTTTCACCCGTGCTCCGCTCGTGCGTGCGCTTTTTCACCCTCTGCGCATGCGCAGAACGCTTTGCACATGCGCAGAGGGTTAAAAACAACAAAATGGTGACGTCTGGGTGTGTGGGCGGAGCCTCATGCTGCCGTCACTACCGGTTCTCTGAACCACCGGCCGCCGCTGCTACCGGTACACCCGGACCGGGCCGAACCGGTAGCATTTCACCCCTGGTTCTACACCCTGGTTTCTCCAAACACGCAATGCTATATTAAATAGATTGCATCTTATGTAAAAATGGATGGAAAAGCTCTATGCTGAATTTCAAAATGCTGTTGGTGCTGTCTGTGGCTACTGATTAATCAATTACTGGTTAGAGAAATACACATCAGAATCACAAAGATCAGAAAAGATCCAATCCCTATGAGATATAACCTAGAATCCACTGTAGAAGAGCATAAGGTTACAAATAAGTTTAAGAAATCCAGAGAAACCACAGCAACATCCAACCTTATATCAATGTCATAAGATAGTATTTCTCGACCTCGGCAGCTTTAAGATATGTGGACTTCGACTCCCAGCATGCTGGCTGGGTGTCCGGTGGGGGGGGGGGGGTTGAAGCTCACATATCTTAAAGTTGCTAAGGTTTGAGAAACATTGTCATAATGAACAAACATGAAAGGAGTTAATGATGGAGCATAACATGAAAAAAACAGGGAAGGAATACATGGAAAAACTGTTCAAGAAGATCAACTCAGATGACATCATATTCAAGAGAGAAAAGTATGAGAAGGAACCAGTGATGCTTGAGGAGAGAGTCAGATAGGCTTAACAACTGGCAAAAGGGAAAGCCCAGGGTGAGGGAATAAAATCCCTGTGGAGCTTTTAAAAGAGGCTGATTTATTTTATTTATTTATTTATTTTATTTATTTGTCAAACATGTACAAGATAGCAGGTATAGGTATAATCATAAACATAATCAAAGTGAATACAGATAGATGAAGACAATAGGACAGTAGGACAGGGACGGTAGGCACGCTGGTGCGCTTATGCACGCCCCTTACAGACCTCTTAGGAATGGGGTGAGGTCGACAGTAGACAGTCTAAGGTTAAAGTTTTTTGGGTTTGGGGAAGAAACCACAGAGTCAGGTAGTGAATTCTAGGCATTGATCACTCTGTTGCTGAAGTCGTATTTTCTGCAGTCGAGGTTGGAGCGGTTTATATTAAGTTTGTATCTATTGTGTGCTCGTGTATTGTTGTGGTTGAAGCTGAAGTAGTCATTGACAGGTAGGACATTGTGGCAGATAATTTTATGAACTACATTTAGATCGGTTCTAAGGCGACGTAGTTCTAAGTTGTCTAAGCCCAAAATTTCAAGTCTTGTGGAATAAGGTATTCTGTTGCGAGTGGAGGAGTGGAGGACTCTTTGTTGTTGTGGAAACAACAAAGGTCGTGGTAGTCCTCTCTCAACAAATGTAGAAAATATAGCTAGTAAAGTTATATCTATATCCCCAAATCCTTCCTTGGAAAGGAAGATTTAAAATGTTCTAATTGCAGGCCACTAGCCCCCAATATCATATGCCATCAAGATACTGTTGAAAATTCGGCAGACGAGGTCAGAGTCCTACATGCAGATAAAAGTGGCAATTGAAACAAGCAGGCTTCGGAATGAACAGAAGAATGTGAGACCAAACAGCTAATATTAAGTGGATGAAGGAAACAAGAGAATATTTTAAAAAAAGAGCTCTACATCTGTTTTATAGCTACTCCAAAGCTTTTGAGAGCACTGATCATTCGAGACTGGAATGCAATAGGTATAGCCTGGCATCTAATTCAGACGGTAAGAAATATCTACAACAACCAAATAGCCACAGCCAGAACTCTGAATGGTTTACCGTGGAAAAGGAGATAAAAAGGGCTGTACTCTGTCATCATACCTGTTCAAGCTATACTAATGAATACATCATAGGGACTGCAGATCTCTAAAGGTTGGAGTCAAACTAGGAGGAAGGAATATTAGCATGCTGAAATATGGAGACCACACATTGCAAGTATTGCATAACGTGGTGAGAGATAGGACAGCTTGAAGAGCTTTTATCCATAGAGTGACCAGGAATCAGCTGTGACTGGTCTTTGCTAGGGGACCACAGGACAGCAGTTTTCTGCAGGTTTGAGTACCTGGGAGATGACAGTATCAGTCATGTTACAACTGCCAATCACTTTTGGAAATTGCCTATTAACCATCTTAAAGCTATTAGAGATCTTTGGAACAACAAGTTTGAAAGATAAGTTTAGCCTCAACTCTGAACAAATGAAAAATTATGTACAAACTTAAGAAATGAACACCATAAAAAGCTAAATAATTTTTTTTTTTAATCTAATAAAGTTACAAATAGATTAAGGGTAAAGTTAAATTGGAATGTTGATTTTTACTATAAGATTTTAAAATTAAGTATAAAAAATAAATAGCTTCTCATGGGAACCAGAATTATTTTGGCTATCTATTACAAAAATAAGTCATTATGACATTAGAAACAGATACTAGAGGGGACTAATGACTCTAAGTAGGAAAAAAAGACAAGTCTGTTTTTGTGTGTCTGTTAACTGAGACTTACAAAATGTTACAGAAGGTCATAACACTGGAGATAGTAAAAGAGATCTTTAAAGAACGGAGTCAGAAATTTCTAGTTACAATATCAGTATATGATGCTAATTCTATATATAGATTATCTCAAAAAGAAGTTAATGAGGGAATGACTGATGTAGAGCAAATTTTGTCTGACAAGACAGCAAAAGTACTGAAAGTGGAACTACAAATGAACACCCAAGAGAATAATTTGGAAAAGGACACTTCATTGATTATACAAAAAGAAATTGGGTGAAGTTTTAAAAATTAAAGGGGAAATATACCTGACGAAACAAAAGAATGACCTGGAAAATATTTTCTCATTGGATCTATCTAAGAGGCTTGCTAAAACCTTGAAGAAATCTGTGCGAGGGGATAAAGAGGAATTGAAGAAAAATCAAATGCTACTACAATTTTTAAATGAATTAAAGATTAAGACTGTTAGATGGGAGGAATATAAAATTGGTTTATTTGATCAAGGTTAAAATAATACTTTTTCTGTTTTGCAAAGTTCTGACAATCCTTTTTGCTGACATGAGAATTGAAAAGTTGATATTTCATGGATTTATTATAAATTAGGGATGATATATTAAACTCTTCAACATCTTCATAAATTATTTAGATGAGGGGATAGAAGAGGAACTTATCAAATTTGCAGACAACACCAAGCTGGGGGAAATAGCCAACACTTTAGAAGATAGGCTCAAGATTGAGAAGGCTCGTGACAGACTTCAACACTGAGCCCTATCCAATAAAATGCAATTCAATTGTAGAAAAGTAAGGTTTTACACTTAGGCAAGAAAAACCAAATGCACCAGTATAGATTAGGTGGCACCTGGCTTGACAGCAGTAACTATGAGAGGGATCTAGGAGTCCTAGTAGACAACCATTTAAGCATGAGCCAGCAGTGTGCTATAGCTACCAAAAAAGCAATCCTATGCTACATCAGCAGAGGAATAGTATCAAGATCACATGTAGTGTGGTAAAGACTACACTTGGAATACTACATCCAATTTTGGTCACCAGGATACAAAAATGACGTTGAAATTCTAGAAAAAGTACAGAGAAGAGCAACAAAAAATCATTAGGGATTGGAAGATAAAACATACAACAAACAGTTGCAAAAATTGGCTATGTCTAGGCTAGTGAAGAGAAGGACTAAGGGGAACTTAATAGCAATCTTCCAATATTTGAAGGGCTTCCACAGAGAGGAGAAGGTCTACGTATTCTCCAAAGTACCTGAGGGCAGGACAAGAAGTAATGGTTTGAAACTTATCAAAAAGAAATCCAACCTAGAACTAAGATAAATTTTCTGTTACTGAGAACAATTAATCAGTGGAATGGCTTGCCTCCAGAAATTGTGGGTGCTCCAACACTGGAGGTTTTTAAGAAGGGATTGGACAGCCATTTGTCTGGAATTTTATAGGGTCTCCTGGTTGAGTAGTGGGTTGGACTAGAAGACTTCTAATGTTCCTTCCAACTTTGTTATTCTGACATTCTGTTGTTATTCTGTTAAATATTGTCTGAAAGAATTAGGATTTTTTCCCACACTCACACGCTAGGTCATATGATAATGAATACAGCACTATTATATCTGCTGGATTTATAAGGTGATCAAGTGTCATTGCACCCACAAACAACATTGTAATTGCAAGGAAAAGAATTTTGAAAAGACTTGTGTAGTTTTGTGCTTATAGCAAGTCTGCATAACACAAATGTGTGGCTGCACCTGTAAAGGAAGGGGAAGGTCATCAGCCAGTTCAGATTCTCTCTAAATAAAACAAATAAAAAGTTAGGGTGTTTAGCACAACTTTAAAACGTTCTGGTTAATCTTAGGTGTGCAGTTGTATTAGTGTTGAAAATCAGCTCCCTCCGTGTTTATTTATTTGGCAGCCTGTGGCAAATTTTTCTTCTTTTATTCCATCCTTTAGTAAAACCAGTGGGGAGTGGAATTAAGTCCACAAGCTCTATAGAGGGAAGCAATTCTAGTTGGTGTCATCCTGATGTAAAGCTATAATAAAATTGTATTTTATTATGGCATTAGTTAGTATTTTATTAGTATTGCTAATAAAATATTGTAACACCGTATTTTAGGTATGTTAATGGGAAAGAGAGCCATGGTGGTGCAGATTGAAATTCAGAAGGCAATTGGACTGTAATGGGAAGGGTTTGGTAGCCAACACCTGGGGTTTTCTCATTTTGAAGCGGAGTGGAGCAGGATGGCTGAAGAAAATATCTACCAAATCTCTTGCTTTTGCTGTTGGAACATCAAGCATTTCTAAACTCTTGCTTTTTGTTTGGTTTTGTTTTCTTTAATTCTTTTCTTCCCCTTCGAGGTGCCTGTGGGGAAACAATCTGTGATCGGGCAAGGAACAGGATAGGGCGAAGTTGAGCCAGAAAAACAACCCTGGAGTCAAGGCTGGGAAAGTTCCCACGAGAAACTCCTTCTCACACACACATGCACTCTTTCCTGCTCCTCTAACACTTTGGCCCCTGACAGGAAGCAAACTTTCCATTTGGGAATCAGATTCTGATAAAAGAAGAGATTTGTTGTTGCCTAGGCAGAAAAAGAGATTTGGAATGTACTTATTCCACTCTAGCTCTGGATTTTACTCCACTATTCTGACTAGCAATAGCTGTTGCCAAATTGTGAATTTGCTGAGACTCATAGATGGATCTCATCTGGGGGCTTTGTGTCCCCTGAGTTTGCTAGTACTGCTGGGCTTAGTTGGTCACTTTGAAACAGATTTCAAAAACAGGCGCATAGTCTGCAGTCCAAGACCACATCTGGCCCATTAGCAAGTCACGTTCCCCAGTCTGTTGCTCTCCACATCATCGCTCTGCTTCCCCTTGTCCCATCACTTCTTTTGTAGATGAAGTTTGTGTGCGTTTGTGTGCATGGGAAACTAAGAGAATAAGATGTTTGTTTGTTCGGGAGGTGGTGTTTTTGGTCCCACACTTCATCAAATTCAAACGTGGAATTCAACAGATGCATGTCCTAACTTTGTGCAGGTCCTAAAACTGAATGGTTTTATAATTAATTTTAAACAACAACAGCAATATTTAATCCGTTTAATTTGTAGCTTTGTGCCTGCTCAAATGCTCCCTTGACCAAAGCAAAGTTATGCACCCCCAACCTAGGAGACTGAAGTAACCGACTCAGGGGGAATAACCTTTCCCTTAATTTCCGATGTTCTGGGGCTGACTTGAATACTCCAGGGAGAAGAGAAAGAACTTCAACATTCTCAAGGATCTTCACTTGGATGGAAGAGTTCTAGGAGAACAGCCTCTTCCCCCAAAGCCTGGAGCTAATTGTGCCTGTATCTCTTGAAAGGTTGATGAAGATATGTCTATTCCACTTTTATCTGCAATTCAATCAAAGACAAAGGAAATCTACAACTGATAATTTTTGTGCTAAGAGCCTTGGGCAGCTGGTGCCAAATTGAATCAATGATCACTTTAGCAAGTAAACAGATATTATTATAAAAGCATTAGACATCTTCAAAGGGTGACTCACAGTACACTTGCCAGAGGCCCATAGCATGATGCTTATCAGGCAGGAATCAGTGACCAAGAGTTCAGTAGTCATCCACCTTTTTTCCTTTTCTTTCTTCTTCCATGTTTTCATGGAACTTCTACATTTTGGAGGAGGTGTTGACATACCTGAGTTTGTAGATGTCACTAAAGGTTTTTCCCCCCTTCCTGGAAAAATATTGCTCAGACATTCTACACATGCTCTTATGGGAACAGATAGCCAAGAATGAAAACATCGTCGTTTTGGCATCATCTCCACTGGGCCAAGATTGATCACAGTGAAAATGTAAAAAACACTGAGATTTTATTCCAATTAAAAATGAGACAAAAATACCCTTGAGCATGTATGGAGTGGCTTTTAAAATTGAGGAGCAAATCTTCTTTTGCCAAGGAGGCAGTACAGAGAAATG
Organism: Thermophis baileyi; assembly: GCA_003457575.1. Taxonomy (NCBI): domain Eukaryota; kingdom Metazoa; phylum Chordata; class Lepidosauria; order Squamata; family Dipsadidae; genus Thermophis; species Thermophis baileyi. The sequence goes on from QLTV01012193.1 coordinate 693,518, forward strand.
TACATATCAAAGTAATCCTGGCAGAGTTTAAGGACTGTTAAAACCTTCCTTGACAAAGCAATTGAATTAATTGTAAACTTTAAAACTTACAGATTTATTCCAATACCGTTATTATATTTTATGTTTAATGCTTCCACCTATGCAATAGATATCAACAATTTTTATGCTGCACTTTTAGAGTTTTTCCCTGATTCAGCAGCAATTTTTAAAACAATTATTGGCTTCCAATATTTGAAAGTACCAATCATCATATGATTACCAGGAATGACAGTAAGATATTTCATCAAAATTCGTATTTTTTCCCTGAAAAATGTTAGCTGTTTTCTTCATTAACCTTAGTGCTTAACCATCTAAGTATTATTGGGTGAACAACTGTGGCACATGAGTACTATTATTGGGAAGGGAAATATCACCATGAATACCGTAGTTTCAACTTTAACTGGCAGTGCTACAAAGAATAAAATTCAAATCTCAAAAACATGTTCTATCCAAAACTGTACTAAATCTATGGCTTTGTCAGACAAGGAGTTTATGCTCCATTCACTAGTATGAGCAGAAGAGTTGTCATTGACATTTTGAAGTAAGGTGTTCTAACCCTAAATCTGAAAATACCCATATGCACTAAGGTTTTACATTGATCTCTGATTCTTAGAAACATAAGCAAGAATAAGTCACTCTGTGAGTGAGATGGGTGGTCTCTAAATTTGATAAATAAGTAAATGTTCAAGTTCTATCCCTATAAACAACAGCAATCAGTTTTTCCTTCTTCACTTTTCTTTCTTCTCTCCAGGGCCAGGGCCAGGGAGTGTTTGGCCCATCAGTCAAATCTCACCTGATAGGTTGGCCTGACAATTGGTCTATTGCCCTTAAGCAATATTGCTCTTCCCAGGTCATTTAACAGATTTAACAGGTTAACAGAGTTGGAAGGGACCTTGTAGGTCATCTAGTCCACCCCCCCCCCCGCCCAAGCATTTACATGGTCCTTAACATTCAAATTGACCGGCTTTGCCAATTTTGCTGATACTCTTGGATTCGTAACTGGCTGACCAACCGCACTCAACGTGTAGTCCTCAATGGAACTGCATCTACATGGAGGGAAGTATGCAGTGGGGTACCCCAAGGCTCTGTTTTAGGCCCAGTACTCTTCAACATCTTCATCAATGACTTGGACGAGGGGATAGATGGGGAACTCATCAAAGAGCCGAGGTGGCGCAGTGGTTAGAGTGCAGCACTGCAGGCTACTTCAGCTGACTGCTAGCTGCAGTTCAGCGGTTCAAATCTCACCGGCTCAAGGTTGACTCAGCCTTCCATCCTTCTGAGGTGGGCAAAATGAGGACCCAGATTGTTGGGGGCAATATGCTAACTCTGTAAACCGCTTAGAGAGGGCTGTAAAGCACTATGAAGCGGTATATAAGTCTAACTACTATTGCTATTGCTATTGCTAAATTTGCAGATGACACCAAGCTGGCAGGAATAGCCAACACTCCAGAAGATAGGCTTAAGATACAGAAGG
>QLTV01012193.1:708169-724980 GCA_003457575.1 Thermophis baileyi
TGTCTCGCTTAGCGTCAGAAATTTGGGGCTCAATTTTGGTCGTACGTCAAGGACTACCTGTACTATTTAGATACTCTCAAGTGGTTGCTTTATTTGTTCATTTCCCCTTACTTGCTTACATTTCGATGTCCTACCTGTTAATGACTACTTTAACTTCAACCGCAATAACACAAGGGCTATCAATAGATACAAACTAAATGTAATCCGCTCTAATCTTGATTGCAGAAAATACGACTTCAGCAATAGAGTAGTAAATGTCTGGAACACTTTACCTGATCCTGTTGTTAGTTTCTCTAACCCCCATACCTTTTACCTTAAACTGTCTACCATGGACCTTACACGTTTCTTAAGAGGTCCCTAAGGGGGCGTGCATAAGCGCACCAGCGTGCCTACCATCCTTGTCCTACTGTCCCCATTTATACAGTATGTACTCATTTTATGTGTTTATGGCTATGTTTTGCTTATTTATATCCATTTATTTGTGCCATTTTTTCATGTGTCCATGATACTGATACTTGTTTCCTTGTACTTGTTGACAAAATAATTAAATAAATAAATAAATAAATGAAATAAATAAGCAGTCTACCCTTGAACCAGTGGGTTTTTAGTGTACAGCATCCCATCCATTTCTGGTTCTTTCAGGCACCATTTTCCTGAATTAACATGGTTTGGCATACTCTAGTTTCGGCAGATGTTGAGTGTATTCAGAAGGTTAAAGTTATTGGGAGATGCTCATTTTCCTTCTTTGCACTGTGCTTCGGCCTTGTGCCAGGTAGACCTGGCAGTGGCCGCTAGCCGCAATACACCGGATAATCAAGAATGACGCCACAGTCCCAGGAACTGCTGGCACCTCTGTGGAGCATCAGGGTTCACAGACGTATTTCACCATCTGCTGCTGGCATCTTCTGGGTTATTAATACTGGGGAAACATCTGAGGATGGGTGAGTTGCTGGGAATAAACGTATGAATTAACTAACTAAAGCTGTTACCTGGAAGGAGACTCTCGTGGCTTTATGGCAGCAGCGGTGGAAACCATACAGAGCAAAGAAGCAGCTTTTGTTTTGTTTTGTTTTTGGCATCTCTCCCACAACATTTTCTTGTTCTCTAGGACTGATATCCCCTCCCCCTTCATCACAATTCCCTTGAACTGCAGTTCTGGAAAGTATCTTGAAACAAAAGAGCGTAAGCTAGTGAAACATGAAGGCTGCTTAATTAATACTATATTTAAATTAATAGACTGATTTGCTGCCCTAAAGGAACCTAAAAGACAGGTTCCTGTCTGCTTCCGGGACACTAAAGGAAACCAACCACTGATTTGCCGATTGGCCATTATAGCAAAAATTATTATTTAGGGCATGGTATGGGATGATATCTTAGACAATGTCATCAATAGGGTCCTTGGTGCTCTCTGAGCTCGGGTTGGTGTTTTTTTTTTTTTTTTGCAGATGTTTCATAACCCAACTAGGTAACATCATCAGTACTAGAAGGGAGTGGGCTTTACTCTCAGTTTAGATACAAGTGGCTTGCCCTGTCAGCATTGGTGGGAGTGTTCTTGGTGGTTCCTTGATTAGGCTGCTGTTTACTGCTAGCTTGTTTGTCTGGGTTAGTAGTTCCTTGATTGGGGTATTGTCACCAGGTTGGGTCGTAGTGGTGGGAGCAGAATCTCAGGGCATTAGCATTGCTGATAATGGAGAAACTGTGCCATTGTATTGAATCAGAATAGAGCTGGAAGGGACCTTGGAGGTCTTCTAGTCCAGGCCCCTGCTCAGGTAGGAAACCCTATATCATTTCAGACATAAACCTCCAGTGATGAAGCACCCACAATGTCTGAAGGCAAGCTGTTCCTCTGGTTAATTGCTCTCACTGTTAGGAAGTTTCTCCTTCATTCCAGGTTGCTTCTTTCCTTGATTAGTTTCCATCCGTTGTTTCTTGTCCTGCCCTCTGGTGCTTTGGAAAATAAATTGACCCCCTCCTCTTTGTGCCAGCCTCTCAAATACTGGAATACTGCTATCATGTCCCCCTTAGTTCTTCTTTTCTCTAGACTAGCCAAACCCAAATCCTGCAACCGTTCTTCATATGTTTTAATTTCCAGGCCTTTAATCATCTTAGTGGCACTTCTTTGCACTTTTCCCAAAGTCTCAACATCTTTTTTGTAATGTGGTGACCAAAACTGGATGCAGTATTCTCTGTGTGGCCTTACTAAGGCTACACTGTATTGGCACTGTACTGGTACTCTTGATATATTTTACCTTCAAAAGAAAGCATGGAAGATACCTGGAGAAATGTGAGATTTTTCCTAACCCTTCTCATTTCCATGATTGTATGTGCCAGAAGTTACAATGACAGCCATTAGGATGATGATCAAAGACAAATCATTGATGAGAAAAATAAACTGTGCCTGTAACTAGTCACAATCACTGCTTATCAGCACACACACAAAAAGCTCAACAACCCTGGAGTATATGGACAGTGGTGTAGCTTGGAGTAAGGCAGTTACTCTTATCCTATTAAGAGAATGGGGACAGCTTCATTGTGAAATGATCCAAGCAATGATGGATATAAAGGATGGAAGGTAAACCACAACTCTGACTTCCATCTAGGCTAGTCTAGGTGGTGAGACTTTTCTCTCCTGCTATGGTAGATACAATGTCGGAAGCCCTCAAAATTCACAGCCACCAAATTATATAGCAGCCACTCTTTTCTAGCTTTGTTTTATCGAGATAGCCATTTTCTACTCTATTTCTGTTCCACCAGCAGAATTCTGAGGTTGTAAATTGGTGGGATTTTTTTTGGAGGGGGGCTTGGCTTGGTGGGGATTTGATGTGGAGTTGGCGTTAATCACAGGCTGAGGCAGTTGGGCACCCTAGGAAGTGTGACCACACAACAGCAGGAGAAGCTGTTGCAAGGTGAAAATGCTGATCTGCACGGATGGTGCAAACAACAGCTGATGATGGATAATGGATGGTGTGTCAGGAATCTCTTCAGCAGCCTACATTGTCCCATTTGCCTCAATTAAAAAATGAAAGATGCTTGCAATTAACCATTTGTGTGATTTCCAAGCACCCCTCTTTTTCAGGATGAGTCCCCTTATTTTCTGGCACCTGTTTCAGGTAAACATGACCCCTCCCAATTTTTTAGTTTCTTGGGGGTAGGAATTCAAGAATGTCTTTTTAAAACTTTGCTAGTGCTGTGCAGAATGGCAGAACTCACTAGTTTCTCTTCCACAGTATTGCCAAAATCGACTGCATGTTAAACAGATGTTCTGTAATTAAACCATGGAATTTAAAAGATCTCAAGTGAGAACTTTTGGCATAACATTACGTGGAAATTTGGGGTACCTTGGAGATAGGGATGGGCCTATCTGATGAAGAGTGAAATGTGTATGGATCATTATTGGCTGTGAAAGAAATAGTAGTTATTTTTATTCCCCCCCCCCCATTAGCCTACTTTCCACTTTTTTGTTCTTGACCTGTCTTCAGATACCAGTACCTACGCTGCATGCAAAATTTTGCTTTAGGGTATTCTAGAGACAAAATGATGGGCGTCACTTAGTAATATAAGGCACCATCCCTTGAATCTTCTGAAGCCCTTTTGCTTACTGAATTCAGAATGGTGCAAACAATGTCTCGAACTACAAATAAAAGCATTCTGAGTTTCACTCAGTCTTGTTGGACTAAATGGTTGAAGAGATGGGGGTTTATGTTTGTTTTTTTTACAATTAATACAATAGGCTCAGGAATCAATGCAAAATTGGTTACTAGTTGCTGTGTCTGGATTTTCAATGGCTATTTCATAAACAGTACATTGCAATAACTCAATTTTTAAGCTATTGACACACGGCTCACCAAATTTCTCAAATATCTGTTATCTGGAATCCAAACTCAGCTTGTCTTCCTATGAATCTTCTAGAGTAGGGGGTCCCCGACCCCTGGGGCATGGACCAGTACCAGTCCATGGCCTGTTAGGAACTGGGCCACACAAGTGACAGGTGAGTTGCTTGTATGGCCCAGCAAAGCTTTACCTACAGGATGTAGGTTGTACATGAAACCATCCACGCCCAATCCTTGGAAGACAATTTTTCTTCCAAAACCAGTCCTTGGTGCCAAAAAGGTTGGGGACCGTTGTTCTAAAGCACACTGCTTCCCAACCCTTCTTCCATGCTCTTGAAATATGTCTGTGTTTTGAACACTGCCAAGATCAAAGCTCTGGTAGCATCTGAAAGTCTCTGAATCAATTTAGCCAAGATGTCCCTAGGCAACAGAGCAGCTGGTATACAAACAGAACCTCTGCCTTTATCCTAACCTTTCAGAAAAAGCTATACGCCCTTAAGGGCAAAATCCCAAAGAGGATGCTGAAAAAAACCATGAAACCCTGGGAAACAAGGATGGTTACCCCTTCTAGATCATTAGGTCTGCATTACTAACACCTATTTGGCTAACATTAGATAGGACCACTCAAGGTTCCTTGTCCCATCCTGCCTAGTCTCCATGATGTATTAACCTTTGAACCAGAAGATAATACATTGGCTTAAACAAGCAAGCAAAAAGACCCAGCTGGTATTCAGAAGGAGCAGTATCAAGATTTGCCATTACTTAAACCGATTCCTTGGATTATATCTGTCAGGTGGGATGCCACATTATTTAAATAGAAACATCGTTAGAAGAGACTGGACAGTTTCCTAGGCCACACCACACTCTAGTGACCCCCAGAAAACAGTAAGGCTATGGGTCTTAGAGCAAGAGGTGCAAAGGATTAAACGGGAGAGGAGTCCCACTGGGGAAAGAGAGAGGAAGGATAGGGCACTGAGAGGGGCAAACTCTATCCAAGGTCCTGAAAATAATATGAAGTCGCAACCAAAGCAAATGTTTTAGTATACGTCTACCCTCCACTCAAAACCCCAATTTATTGTAATTGGCCCTTCCTTCCTTCCTTCCTTCCTTCCTTCCTTCCTTCCTTCCTTCCTTCCTTCCTTCCTTCCTTCCTTCCTTCCTTCCTTCCTTCCTTCTTTCTTTCTTTCTTTTCTTTCTTTCTTTCTTTCTTTCTTTCTTTCTTTCTTTCTTTCTTTCTTTCTTCTTTTTCTTTCTCACAGCCAGTCCAAGGAACTCCTACATCACCTCCCTTGGCAAACCATTGGGTGGTTAAATTATATTTTTCCTCTGTTATGCTGATGTTGGGCCACATTAAAGAGGGAAAGCCACAGGGCCTTATTGTTGCTAGGAAGTGCAACCAAAGATTGCCTTTATCAGCTTCCTACATCCTATACTTCCTATTACTTCCATTCCTGCTGCTTTAAGCCCTGACAGCTGGGCTAAGTCTTGAACAGGATGCCTAATGGTAGGATGTCAGAACCTCTTGCTTTTCTTCCGTTGGTGTTAGCAGATGACAAAACCCTGCCTCTTTGAAACTGTGCTCAGGGTGTTTTACACAAACACACAGACATGTTTTCTTAGTTACATGCACGGCTGCTTCTCATAAAGGGAAGAAGTCCTTCTTCAACAGAGACAATTAATTTATCAGGGAGAACTTGAATTCTTCTCTCAACATGTTGGTTCTCTATATGCACAGGGTCTTGAAAATAAAATAGGCTGTTCTCTGCAGCAGCGATAGAATGGTCTTACCAGTGCTGAGTTCTGAGATTGTAATTTAATTGCAATTTAATTTGTGGAAAAGGATAGTCTGTTTTGGAGGCAGGGGTTTCAAAGTCTAGGACCAATATTTGAACAAAGATTTCTCCTCAGATAGGCTGAAGTAAAAATCTATGATGGGGGTGGGTGGGAAAGGGCCCTTGAAGAAAATCTGCTATTCGTGTATTCAATATCCACTTTGCAGGGAATGAAAAAAAAAGCAGTTTGTGTTATGTGTTTGTGCATATTTGCACGTATTAAATAAGGCCATCTTCTTTCTTTTTTCTTTAGCCCATGAGAAGAGAAATTGTATTTATATCAAGGCCTCAGAGGCATATATAATTTATTAGGTTTTATTCATTTTTATAAACAAAATCCCTGTCATGAATTTTTGATGGAAAAGGAGACAATCGTTTTGAGGGATGGAAAAATGGGGGGAGTGGGTTGTACGTTTTCCGTTCTGTCACTGAAATCCTGAAAATGAGGTAGGGTTGTGGATCAGTTAGATGACAAAACATTGGGAACATATTAAAAAAAAATCCTAAAACCTTAAGCTGGTTTTTAAAGTGGGAAGGCTGATGTGTGTGAGCGGGAGGCTAAAAACCTGCTGTGTGTTGATTTATTTCTGGAGTGTAGTAAAACCCCTTAGAGGCATCAGATATAACAAGGTAAATAACACATCAAATCTCCCCTCTTGCCAATTGTGTGTGCATGCCAGCTGCAGATGTCTAGGGTTAGGGAACAAAGTAAGCAGCATTAAATATACACAAGCTTCCATCCAGGTGGAGGCAGGCAGCAAAGAGTTCTAAGATTTGGGCCATCAAATAAGTAAATAAATAAATAGTCTTTGGAAAGACACAGAGAGAATTAGCAGCTGTTCTGAATCCTTCCAAGTTATACTTAAGGGATGGGATGATCAGTACTGTCCTTTGGATCAACATGAAATCCAGTAGCAAAAGGAGGTTCTTTCTCACAAAATCCTAGAAAGGTCTCCAGCGGAAGGTTTCTGATACAGAACCTAGGGATGCCAGTGTTTTTACCCCTCTCTGTCTTTTTACAGATCTGTCACTTGAAAAGTCAGGAAAGGAAAAAGAGCCAAATGTTACTTGCAGCCTCTTTTCCTTCCTGGTAGCACCTCTTGGAGCAATACATGGACTATTCCTCCAGGGAGGTTAGTTAGACTGGGAAGTAAATCTCAGAAGATGACAAAGGCAGGCCACTTCCTTTTTGTTTTTTAATTTTTATTTACATGGACCCAGACCAAGAATCCAGAAGAGAGTAGGAAGTTAGAGCAGGGAAAATTAGAATTTAGGGCAAAGTGCATGATGTTTGAGGCCAGAGGGCTATGGAGTCCTAAGCTTTGGTTGGCAGATCCCAGAGCCCCTTAAAATAGCTTTGTAGCTTTAAACGTGTCAGAAGAGGATCAGTAGATACATACACAATAATTTACTAAATAATTAGCTTGATTTAAGTTAGTTTTTGGCCTAAACTGGTTAACTTTCAGAGCACCCCTCCCCTCCCCAAAAAATCATTGAATTAGCCACAATAGCTGGTTTCATATATTATACTATTGCTATGAAACAGGAAACACTGTGTTATGACTCTAATAGCATAAAGGACATTAAATGAGAAAGAATTCCTAGACCACCCTATTCAACCTGCAAGTTCCCATTGCCCTAATTACATTTTCAATCATCCGAGATTATTGGAGTTGTAGTCCAACAACATCTGGAGAGCCTCCAGTTCCCCACCCCTGACCTTCTGCAAAGGAATTAGAAAATGTACAGTGTATTGGAAAAATATGCGAGAGGTCTAGATTTGGTTTAGGTGTTTCTATAGGGCCAGCTTGCCTTTGTATAATTACTCCACTGGAACTCGTGTACTTTATTTCATGCCACCTCTCTGATTCTACACACTTTGTTCCACACAATTACCCACATCTATAGTTTAGCCACATGTGACAGATGCACACGTTCTTTCTGTTTACCGTCTTTTTGAGAATGTCGATTCCAAATTCCTTGTGTGTCTAATCATACTTGGCTAATAAAGAGAATTCTATTCTATTCTATTCTATTCTATTCTATTCTATTCTATTCTATTCTATTCTATTCTATTCTATTCTATTCTATTCTATTCTATTCTATTCTATTCTATTCTATTCTATTCTATTCTATTCTATTCTATTCTATTCTATTCTACTCTACTCTGTATTATTAAATATACTTCAAAGGAAAAATGTGACTATTTTCTCAGAATAATTGCTTGTTGCATTATCTTGAATTTAGGGAAAGTCAAGAAGGTTAGATTTTAGCCTTAAGAATTCTTTCATGCTGCTTCTTTCGCACCAGTCACTCACTCTCACATTCAATCTGCTACCATTCATCACCCATTCATTTTTGGCCCCATTTCCCTTGTTGCATAGCACATGCAAGTCTTAAATATCTCATTCAACTTCTGTGTTTTTCCTGACACACCAAGCTTTCACTTCCATATAAGAAAATGGGCAGAACTGCATTCATATACATGCTGATTTTAACTTCCATGACAAAAATAAAGTTTGTGATCTGGCAAATAAATAAACAAAGAAGAATGGCTGTTATTTTTACATGTTGTCTACCCTAATATCATTTGTACGTATATTCAAATTGTCAAAATCATGTGTGAGAATATTTCTGTAATGTTCCCACCAAAAAAAATTTGGGTAAAGTTAAAGTATAGGCAAGAAGTGGAACTATCCTGCTTTGGGATTCTTTTTAAGGATGAAAATATGAATTACAATATTATGAAGCAATAATAAAAAGCCATGTAGTTTCCTACCATGTATTCAGTGCTCCCAGAAAAAGTGACTAATTGTGTTCCTAATTATAAGACATTGTGGAGCAATTCCACCTTTGCTTCCTTTTTTTTTTAAGTGCAAGCAAAGACAAAACATGTCAAAAATGACAGAAAAAAATACTGTTTTTATATACAGTTATTTAAAAGTAACAACTAGGGAAGGAATGTTATGCTTGTGATGTATTAGCTAGCTTTATATTCCATTTTTACTCCTATTACATGGGGGGGAAAAGGTATTAGGGTTTTTAAGATGCTTTGACTTTCCTATGAATGGGGCTGCTTCCTTTGAAAAGAGAAGCAGTGAAGCCGCTGAAGCACAGCCAGGATCGAGATACTTAACCAAAGAGTTTGACAGCTCACCTGAATTTGTGTGGAGAATTGGGGAGGATGGAAATGTGGGTGGGAAGAGACGCCTGCCTGTTAAGATGGGTGAAATTTCACCGCCTTTCTTCTGCTTGGGCACCTATACGTCCTTCTCTTCAATTGGGTCCTTTCCATTCCCTCTCCCATTCTCCCAGAAGAAAGAACCACCTGTTAAACTTCATGTCTTGCAGCAAGTCACGGAAACGGCCCCGGACGGGGGAAAGGAAGGGAAGGCTTTGATGGGACGAGAGGAAAGGAGAGCTTTGGAACAGAACTAAGAGTCTAGGGATTAGGAAGGAGGAATGCGATTCAGGGACCCTTCTAGTTACAGGATGAGGACTCCAGGGCCGGACAAGGAAGATAGGAGAGAGAAAGGACTCACTGTTGGAAACCGCGTGAGTTGTCGCATTCGAAGGGACATGTTCCTCAACGGTGCGTCCTTCCTTCTAGGGCCGCGCTGCGAGGCTTTGGGGAGTCCCCTCGGTTCGACGGCTCGGCTTTTGAGGCTGCCACAGTTTGTCCCGCCGGCCCAGCGCATCCCAGACGCGCCTGCCCCCGCCTCCAGGACGGGAAGGAGGGGTGGTCCCCCTGTAACTCCTCCGCCTATTATTTTTTTTGGGGGGGGGAGAGGGGAGGGAGATTGGTGGGACCTGAACGAGAGAAAGAGACGGGGGAGTCGTAGGATCGGGGCTCGCGTCCCGAGTCAATGCGAAGAGGAGTTAAAAGACACATGAACTAGCCAGAGAGAAAAGTAGTCGCGGATTTGAGCTTGTGCGCGGTTGCCTGCGGGGGGAACAGGGGTGCCGGGTCTGTTTTTTTTGGGGGGGGGGCTTTGTAGGATTGCAGGAGAGGGGAGGCGAGTGGGGGTCCGTTCTTTTTGAGCCAAAAGTGCTGGGGATTTGACTCCTTCAGACGAGCGTTTGCGGATGAGTTATAGAGCTCATCCCTTGGACTTCATTGATCGTACCCTGCTTTCCCTCACCCCCGTCCCCCTTCCTGCTCCATGATCTGGAGCAGCCAAAACTGGGACAGTGGCTTGCTTGGCTGTGGATGGTTCAGATGTGCTGAGGAAGGCCAGAACTGGGCTGAGAATCTCCCTTGTGCTCAAGGGAAAGAAGAAGGGCATGTTGTCCCTGAAGAGGAAGGCCAGTTGAGAAGGAATTAGGATAATGCTTTGTGAGACTCAAGTCCCTCAGATGCTTCTTTGGGGGTCAGTGTTTTTGCCCCATGACTCTGAAGGGAGGAAATGAGAGGGCTGACAAAATGGCTCTGGAGAGATCTCTAGCACCTTACTCCAGCCTTTTCAATACAGGTAGTCCTCAACTTACAACAGTCCATTTAGTGATTGTTCGAAGTTACAACAGGATTGAAAAAAGTGTCTTATGACAATTTTTCACACTTATGACCGTTGCAGCATCCCTGTGGTCATGGGATCAAAATTCAGAAGCTTGGCAACTGGTTCATATTTATATGACCACCTTCTGTGACCTTCTGACAAGCAAAGTCAACGGGGAAGCCAGATTCACTTAACAACTGTGTTACTAACTTAACAAGTGCGGTGATTCACTTAACAAATGTGTCAAGAAAAGTCGTAAAATGGGGCAAAAGTCACTTAACAAATGTTTCACTTGACAACAGAAATGTTGGGCTCAATTATGGCCATAAGTCGAGGACTACCTATACATCTGACGGTAGCTCTTATCAATTCATAATGTTGGCTGGGGATGATGGACAGCTCAACCCAACCTAGATGGCCTTAGATTGAGAATGGTTAGAGTGAAGCACTGCAGGCTACTTCAGCTGACTGCTAGCTGCAGTTCAGCGGTTCAAATCTCACCGGCTCAAGGTTGACTCAGCCTTCCATCCTTCTGAGGTGGGTAAAATGAGGACCCAGATTGTTGGGGGCAATATGCTGACTCTGTGAACCGCTTAGAGAGGGCTGTAAAGCACTATGAAGCGGTATATAAGTCTAAGTGGTATGGTATAAAGCAAGAGCAATTGGACAATCGTTTGGAAACTCTTAATAGACCAGTCACCACAGGGTTGAATGCAAGAAAGCCAGTGGCATTAGCCTGGAAAGTGGGACGGTAGGCTGAAGAATCCGAGCTCCTGTGAGCCATACACTCAGAATAGCAATAGCAATAGCAATAGCACGTAGACATATATACCGCTTCAACGTGCTTTACAGCCCTCTCTAAGCAGTTTACAGAGTCAGCCTATTCCCCACAACAATCTTGAGTCCTCATTTTACCGACCTTGGAAGAATGGAAGGCTGAGTCAACCTTGAGCTGGTGAGAATCAAACCCCTGGCAGAACTAACCTGCAATACTGCATTGTAATCATTGCGCCACCACAGCTGTGCCTCAAAACATCAGAATTACTCCTAAGTAAGAATGGTGTTCTTCCCACACCTTTTGTGCGCTGGGGGCCCAGCCTATCAAAGCTTATCTGAGTGGCTGGCAGGGTTTTTCAAAACGTCATTGCCTTGCAATTAATTTTCTTATTTGTTTTTTCTAAAGGGGGACAAAAAGAGAAAAGATAGGAAGATCAGTAGTTTTCCTGGGAGACTGATATACATCTTTCGATCTAAGTAGCTAAGCTGCCTATTATGATAAAATCCCAGGCTTGCCTTCTGAGGAATCGAATGTGAAGGGGAGAACCTTGTCCCATCTTCCTTGCTCTGGAGAGTCGCATTATAAGATCAGATTCCGATGCTAGCCTTCAAATAAGTACGATTTTCATGACTGCGCTTCTTCCTACCCCTTGTAGGGCTGAACTGCAGCTATTTGCCAAGACTGACAAAATGCATGTCTCTTCACCATATGCCACCCGGCAATCAATTCTATTTTTCATACAAACAAAACACAGGTATGTTTGCTTCTGGGCCTCTACATTTCACACCAAGCGGAGGTGACATTTATAACTGATGGGGCCATCAACCTGCATGGTTTATATATATGATAGGTGCGTGCATATGTGTGTGTTTTCCCCTTTCTGCTTGATTGCTTGGATAGAAACAAACCTTTCCTTAGTTAATGGCAGGCTAGCAGTTGCTATTAGAGACTGCAGAATCTAATACCACTTTTCTCAACTCGCAATCTACAAATGTGCTAAATTTCTGAGCGGCCTCCTTCTTGGTCAGCTGAGGAGCTAGTCTGGCTAACTGGGAATGATGGGAGTTGTGATCCCACACAACTAGAAGCCTAAGGTTTGAGAGAGGCTGTCATAATTCTAGCAAAATTTTGTTTTGACTCTGAAAAGGAACAGAGCTGTGATGCAAGGGAATATGAATATGAACTAAAACGATGTGTAGTTTTACAGTATTTCTAGCTCTCACAGAGATTGAAACATTGAGTATGTTTCTTTGTAGTTGCAGCACTTAACTGTTAATCCTCCCAAATTAAATCTCGGGATCTGATTGTAGAAATAGAAACAGAAATAGAAATAACAGAGTTGGAAGGGACCTTGGAGGTCTTCTAGTCCAACCCCCTGCTTAGGCAGGAAACCCTACACCACTTCAGACAAATGGTTATCCAACATCTTCTTAAAAACATTCACTGTTGGAGCACCCACAACTTCTGGAGGCAAGTTGTTCCACTGATTAATTGTTCTAACCGTCAGGAAATTTCTTCTTAGTTCTAAGTTGCTTCTCTCCTTGATTAGTTTCCACCCATTGCTTCTTGTCCTACCCTCAGGAGCTTTGGAGAATAGATTGACTCCCTCTTCTTTGTGACAACCCCAGAGATATTGGAACACTGCTATCATGTCTCCCCTAGTCCTTCTTTTCATTAAACTAGACATACCCAGTTCCTGCAACCATTCTTCGTATGTTTTAGCCTCCAGTCCCCTAATCATCTTTGTTGCTCTTCTCTGCACTCAAATGGAAAACCAGAAGGAAATTTCAGGACTATGGGTGAGACTGGAAAGTTGAAAAAGCACTCTAAAAGATAGAAAGAGCCAATTATTTCTGTATTGCTCCCAAGAAAACAACACAGATGTCCCTTGAAATCAACAGAAGCTAAGCTTCATTCAAGACATATTTGGCTTTACTTCTGGATCTGCTGGGTTATTAGAAAAGATGGGCCAAGATATATTTGAATTTTCTTCTTACTTGAATAAAGGATTTTGAGATGATAACATCTCTTCTGCTCACTACTGTTAGTAAATGCAGTGTAATCAAATGGAAGGTGCAAGCTTGGATGAAGCAGGGAGATGTTGTGTTCAATATGTCCCCTTGCTAAGATGAATTTCCATTGGCTTTATCATCTGATAGTGGCCCTAAGAGGTTTATTGGCTTGTGATGGCCTAGGTCTAATCACTTTTTATATTACCCCTAATGATACCCAAATGATGCCAGGGCAGAATCATTTTGGGGAGTTTTAAAAAGTAAAGATCCTAGTTGTCACTAGCCTTAGAGCAAAATCAAGATTTATTGGATTCCCTGGGCCGTGAAGATTGGATAGAATCATAAAAATTTAGGATTAGAGTGACCTTGGAAATCTTCAAGTCCAATCCTTTGCTGGGGCAGGAATCCTCAGACCATCCTACACAAATGGCTATCTAATCTTGTGATAAAACCCTGCAATTGATGAAGCACCCACAACTCCACAAAGCTAATTGTTCCTCTGCTTTATAACTCTCACAGTCAGGAAATTCTTTCTTATTTTGGGGATCTCTCTCTCTCTCTCTCTCTCTCTGTAAAACATCCACCCATGGCTTCTAATCCTACTCTTGAGAACTATGGAGAATAAATTTATGCTCTCGTTCCTTGTGCAAAAAAAGCCAATGCAATCCTAGGCTGCATTAATAGAGGGATAGAATCAGAGGTGGTATTCTCCCGGTTTGGACCAGTTCACCCGAACCGGTAGCGGCAACTACCGGTAGCGGTGACTGCGGGTGGGCCCGGCCACCCGGCCACCCGCCCGGACATAATGCCATCCTATTTAGCCACATTTTCGAGGCTGGGCACATGCATGGAAGGCACGCATATGCGCAGGCCGCACTTGCGAGCGAAGCGAGCGTGCTCGTGCGCGCACGCTCACATTTGCAAACCAGTATGGAAGGTAAGTGAAACCCACCCCTGGATAGAATCAAGATCACATGAAGTGTTAATGCCGTTTTTATAATGCCTTGGTAAGACCATACTTGGAATATTGCAATTTTGGTCACCACAATATAAAAAAGACATTGAGACTCTAGAAAGAGTGCAGAGAAGAGCAACAAAAGATGATTAGGGGACTGGAGGATAAAACAAATGAAGAATGGTCACAGGAATTGGCTATGTCTAGCTTAATGAAAAGAAGGACTAGGGCTGATATGATAGCAGTGTTCCAATATCTAAGGGGCTGCCACAAAAAAGAGGGAGTCAAGCTATTCTCCAAATCACCTGAAGGCAGGACAAGAAGCAATGGATGGAAACTAATTGAGAGAAGCAACCTGGAACTAAGGATAAATTTCCTGACAGAATAATTAATCATAAACTTGCCTGCAGAAGTTGTGGGTGTTCCAACACTGGAGGTTTTTAAGAAGAGATTGGACAACCATTTGTCTGAAATGGTATAATGTTTCCTGCTTGAGCAGGGGGTTGGATTAGAAGACCTCCAAGGTCCCTTCCAACTCTGTTTGTTATCCTGTTATTCTGTTATTCCTCTGACAGATCTTCAAGAATTTGAAAACTGCTATCCTGTCTCCCCTCAACCTTCTTTAGGCTAAACATTCACAGTTCCTTCATAACCTCCAAGCCTTCATCATCTTCACTGCTCTTCTCTTTTTATTGCAGCCCTCAGCAAAATGTCTTACACTGGAATGACCAGAACTGAACACTGTATTCCAGGTATGATGTGACAAGGGCAGCATTAGATTAGCATTGTTTTGGAAACAGGATCCTTTTCAAACCTTATGTTCTCTGAGTCTATGACTGGAGCAGATAAAAGAGAAAATTAGATTCACTAGAATGACTGTAGGGTAGATAGTAGAGTGATGCAGCCCGTGATCCATCCATTGTCAACCTTTTGTTTATTTCCAAACTATGAGAAGTACCATTAGATATTTTACTTCAGGAGAGCAACTAATTATCCCAGGCTCTCCCTGAACTCTTGAATTATGCTGTCAGTTCAGTGATGGAATTAGTGAATAGAAGGGAACAGAATTAGAAATAAATGCAGCCAAACCAGTGAAATGGCCATTTCGATTTAGATATCAAAATGGCTCATATCATATTTCCATTTTCCATTCAATAAAGCTCACAGGTGTCCTTGAGCAAGTCATTACTTCCTCTTCACCTAACTTAGCTTGTGAATGGATTGGGAAGCGAGATCATAAAGCCATTTGTAATGCATGCTGGAAAGGGCTATGATTTCTCTGTATTATGTTTTCATGGAGAAACTGCCAATACTGCCTGAGCTAGTGTGATGTTTCATCAAATCCACGGAACAAAGGAATTTGCGGGTAGCTTCTCTAAGCAAAGAAAATCTGGCAATTTGGCCAGGATTTAAGAATTTTTTTTTTTTAACACAAAACAATGCAGTTAATGTTAGGGAAGAGATACCAGATACAGAGCGCAGCTAGTAATCTTTGTCCTTCCAGATACCGCTGAACCAAAGTTCTAAACATCCTTCACCATTGGCCACGTTGGTTGAATTATGCTAGAAATTATAGTCCGGGAACATTATATTTCCCTACCTTGATATGGAGACATGAAAAAACAGGGAAACTAAAGGAAAGACAATGGAAATCAAAGAGGTAAGAAAATGAGATAACCAATGGGAATTGGGAAATGCTTCAGTACTTAAGAGGAGGAGGGGCCCTATGCTATAGGGGTTGCAGGGAACTTGTGGGTCTATAGGGGTTGCAGGGACCTGTTGTTGAAAGCCACTTCCAATATCCCTCACACCATTGATTCACTATTTGGAATTGTAGTTCACAATTTCTGAAGGGCCATAGCTTCATTATACTATAGAACAGTGGTTCTCAACCTGTGGTCCACAGACTCTGGGGTGCCGTGATATTGTGACAGTGGGTCCATGAAGTCTTGAAGAAACATTATGATTTAAATCTTGAGTTGTCTTGGGGGTTCGTGGCCATGGTCTGGGCCACAAAATATATTTAAAGGGGGTCCGTGGTGGGAAAAAAGGTTGAGAACCGCTGCTATGGAGCATTGCCAAGGACTATTTTTTTCTATGTTGCTTTGGCTGTACACATAGACATAGCTTGCATGATGTCTGCAAATCACTATTGACGCATTGCAAACCTCCGCGTTTCAGGATTTCACTATCCTTGCAAATCCTTTTGCATTTTCTCTTCCTCACTCCAGAGACCAATGAAATTCATATTCCAACAAGTTCACCTTGTATTTGGGGCTCCTTGTTTTCCCATTATCCAGGCCCTCCATCTAGCTAATGTTTCATTCAGTCCAGCTAGGAGAAAAATGTAATTTTGCCATTCTCATAGGATTTGGTGCTATAAAACACTCTCAAGATTTTCTGGGATAACGCATTTCCCAGAACATTAGTATGTCACCTACACACCTTCTCTCTATAACACCGATACAGCACCACGGTGAAAAGAAAACTGTTGAGGGTACTCAGTGCTTTTGTTAACGGCTTAAAAAATCAAAATTCTCTTCCAACCTCCCAGATATCAACAAGAATATTTTGTAAATCACTATATAGACACTAACACCTGAGATCAAATGGGTACAGAAACACATTTATCTTTTTATGAGTGAGGGGGAAATGGTTTGTTAATTCATTAACCACCAGAATTTCTGAATGCACCAATTATCACATCAAACAAGAGGAAAACCTCCTGCGCACGGAATCCACCCGTGCCTTCTATAATTTTGTAAACAACAAACTTAAAGACTCGAGATCCATCCCACCCCTAAAAGGACCTAACGGTAAAGACTGTAATGATGAAACCATTAAAGCCAACCTTTTAAACACATTCTTCGGCTCAGTCTTTGTAAACAAGCAATGGCTCATGCCCAAT
>QLTV01012193.1:726045-762899 GCA_003457575.1 Thermophis baileyi
GCCTTTTGGCCGCTCTGCGTGCCCGTTTATTGAGAATAGGCTCCTCCTCTTCTTCCTCTTCACTTATGGGAGCTTCTGAAGGTTCTGAAGGCCCTGGCTGAATCCCTGCCTCTGGCACCGAGTCCTCTCCAGCCTCCTCACTGTCTGACTCGGGTACCAGCTGCACAGGCCACTGGCAAATCACCACACCAGCCTCCTTGCTGTCAGAATCAGCTATCAGCTGCACAAGCGCTGGCGGGCCACAACAGACCAACTCTCTTATACTTTACATAAATGACCTTTGTGATCATATTAAAAGCAACTGCATTCTCTTCACTGATGATGTAAAACTATTCAACACCACCGACAATGCTGCTACCCTTCAAAAAGACCTAGACTATGTGTCAGATTGGTCAAACAAGTGGCAACTTCAAATCTCAACCAACAAATGCTCTGTCTTACATATTGGCAAAAAATAAATAAATCAGAACATAAAATATAAACTGGATGGACATGACCTTGTAGACAACCTTCACTCTGTGAAAGACCTTGGAGTACTCATCTCTAATGATCTAAGTGCCAGAGCCCACTGTAACAACATTGCAAAAAAAAAGCATTAAGAGTTGTTAACCTAATCTTCCGTAGCTTCTTCTCTGGTAATATTGTACTTTTAACTAGAGCATACAAAACATTTGCTAGACCAATTCTAGAATACAGCTTATCTGTCTGGAACCCGCACTACATATCAGACATTAATACAATTGAGAATGTCCAGAGATATTTCACGAGAAGAGTCCTCCACTCCTCTGTTCGCAACAGAATACCTTATCATGCTTTCCTTCCAAAGACAAAACAAGGCACAAGAAGTAGATCAGAACAACAGAGGGATGGTTTTTTTTAAAATGTTTTCAGCTGATGTTCCAACATTTTCACTGCATGCAGAATTGGCAACTGTTTTAGTATAAGAAACCAGGTTACAAGCTTTTAAAACTCACTTTAAACATTAACTGAAAGTAATCGGGAGCAATCTTGAGAAGCGTATGCCCAGTATTGGTTTCAAAACGTAAAACAATCAAAGTTCAGTATTTGAAAGAGCACAGGACTGAGCTCCATCTCCCACCAAAACAAACAACCCTGCTAGACGTTAATAAATAACCCGTGTTTTCTTTTTCTTAATATTCTCCTGCCTGCTCTCAGAATGGATAAGGGGAGGTAGCTTCGTCACAGAATGTATACAGGACTTTACCTGTAAAATAGGACCAGTCCTATTATTTGTAAGAACAAAGTTGGGAACCAGAATTCCATCTACTGGATTCCTGTTCTGCCAACGTGCAGCTACTGTGTCATACTTCCAAGCAAAGGTCTTCAGAGCAGCTTTATGTGTCCGGCAGAGAGTCTCCAAGCATCAGTTTGAGAGTAAAGGGGCGTGCATAAGCTCACCAACGTCCCTACCGTCCCTGTCCTAATGTCCCCTTTTATTCATACCCATTTCATGTATTAATAACCATGTTTATACCTATATTGTTATCTAATACATGCTTGACAAAATAAATAAATAAAAAATAAAAATAAAATAAAATGTTCTTCTTTTGCTTCCAGACACTGCTTAATTGTTGCTTCAAAGTTTTGAGTGTTGCAGTATAGTGCTCTGAGTTGATAGAGGTGCCAGGCTCAAGGAGATAAATAGAATAACCCATCTATGCCTCAAAAATCTGTAACCATGAACATTTCTGTAAAGCCTGGGTTTTGATTATTTTGTCCCCTGCAGGTAAAGCTTTATGATAATGTTCCATGGACTGACACTTCATTTCTAAGTCACAATGATGAGTCCGTGTTTCATCAGGTGTCACAATGCTTTGAAGAAATTCCTCCCCTACATTCTTGTAGCGTGAAAACAATTGTGGGCAAATTTCAACTCTTGAAGCTTTCATTTCTGCTGTCAGCAGTATAAAGCTTCCAATATTGAAGAACATCAATAATGCGATCCCATAAGACAAATGCCAAGCTTGACAACAATTTCTTTTTGAGTGATCCACTGGTTGTCCTTAATCAGTTCATCAGCCTTTCTCATGTGATTGCTGTCCCAGGTCATCTACTTCATTCTTGGTCACTGAAATCAGTTCTTAACCGGTTTATCTTCTTTACATGTTTTGGCTCAGTGACACACCGTACTCATGTCAGCACAACCATCACATAACCAACTCACATTTAATGGTTAATTTGAATTGGAGGGACTGTTCAGCAGTAAATAATTCAACCACAATGCATTGCTTAAAGCAGACTGATGAGTACTTACTGCAAGCTTCCATTTCACAAACAATAGCACTAGCACTAGCACTTAGACTTATATACCACTTCACAGTGCTTTACATCCCTCTCTAAGCGGTTCACTAAATCATCATATTGCCTCCAACAATCTGGGTCCTCATTTTACCGACCTCAGAAGGATGGAAGGTTGAGTCAACCTTGAGCCGGTTAGGATCAAACTGCTGGCAATCGGCAGTCAGCAGAATTAGCCTGCAATACTGCATTCTAACCACTGCACAACCACAACCTTTTCTCATAGCAACTTTCTGCCAACTAAGGCAAAAGAACAGATGCTAAAGATGTCCTTGCTGTGTTACATTTATCCCAGATTTTTGGATCCTAGGCACCCTTTCCTGCAGCACTGGCTTCTCTTCCATAGTGCTGGCTTACACAGCACTGACTCCGATTCTGTCTCACAGCATCAACTTGCACAGTCAAGCTAATGCCATGTAAGCTGGTGCCGGGGGAGAGAAGCAAAGCCTGTACTGTACAAACCATGCCACGGAAAATAAAATCACAACAGCTGCCCAGGGATATTGTAAGCAAGGTAATAGTGGGGAAAGGTTGCCTGACATCACCTTTACTTGGTCCTCTCACCAATACCAACTTCAGTGCCTTTTGCTTCTCATTCCTGAGTCAGCGTGTTTGTCCACCCTCCAGGGATACAAAGAACCACACCTGGAACTGCCAGAGGTGCTGTTGGATAGAAAATGAGGCCAGTGGGAATCACAGGAAAAATAAATATTAATGTTGATATTTTTATTATTTAGGTTTTTTTTAAGCACCTATCACTGTAAAAAGTATCCTGATTTGGACAATAAATTACATAGTCACTGGCCAAAGGGAAATGGGGTTGGTTGCCTCAACAGAGACACGATGTTAACTAATGTTATCCCGTATGTTCCAAATAACAAATTTCTTTTTCAATTCTTTTTTAACATTTGCTGCATGTTTGCATTTGTATGAAAGTGGTCCACTATTTAGCAAATTTTATGGAATGTGGCCCCCATATTCATTTGTGTTTGAGACCTCAGTTCTAGCAAGCCGTTGGGTTTTTTTTTTTTTTTAATTTTTTGTTGGGGGTTTGGTTTTTTTTTTTTTTTTTTTGCCAATTTATACATTGGAGATATTACCTTTCATTCAGCCTTCATATTTGAAACCTGTGAAGATTGAGGAAAATGTGGAGAAATAATGAGTTGGTTTTAGGGAGCATTGTGAACTATCAGCAAATGGGAAGGCTTAATGATGTGACATAGGACCCAGGATAAATAATGCTATGGTCAATGACAAAGTCAGTGAGCGAAAAACTAGAAAGCCACAGAGACAAACTATAAGTGGTACAGATCAAAGTGAGCTATTCTGCTGATGTTTCCAAAAGCATCTTGGTATTTTTTCCCCCCAGTTTATAAATCATGACCAGGTAAGGCTTTAGAAAAGGTGTGTATGGATGTGTATGGATATAGAGCGGGCATCGGAATTTCATTTTAATATGTGCCATTTTGCACACAGGAAAGTGACAATAAAGGTCATGTTATCTAAATAAGTACATTTACCAAAAAAAATCCTTTGGTGGGTTGGACTAAAGTCTACACTGTGATTCAAATTCAAAGACAGTCGCACTGCCGCCCCCCAACATCCTTGCTTTATACACTGCCTTTTATACTTTAAATTTCTTCTCCATCTTCCTGAAGATCACAAACTAATCCAAACAGAATGTTCTTAATCTTCTCCTTCCTCTTGACTCATTCATTCTTGCTTTGTATATTTGCTTTGTGATTTGATCCTCCTGTATTCTTATGTAATCAAACAACCTCCTCATATGCCTTTTGTAACTGTCAGTCTTGTGTTCCACCTATGTTCATTCAAAATTCATTCATTCTACATCTTTTTGTTTTATTAGATACACTTAACTACCCCATTCCCATTGCATTCAACTTATTTTTATGTCTCCTCTGACATACTCAACTCTCACTTCCATATAACAAAGTGGCCATATTCTGATGCACAGCCATTTTTGCTCCTCGTGACAAGCATTATTACTCACAACAGATCACATATTATCCAAGACCTTAGCAGGATTTGCTTGGCTTAACATTCTTCCATCCGCTTCCCTAACTTTAGTAAATATTCTCAAGAATGTACAGAAGAACAAAATCGAATTAAAAGATGGAGGAAGGAGACCATCAAGCAAGGAATAACATTAAAGGATCTGATCTCTCTTACACTTCTTGGAGGACCCTGGAATAGGTTGAGAGTTGGAGTATCTAAATATAAAACCAATGTGCTCAATTGGAGGCTCTTTGCAGATAACAATATGTTGTGTGAATGGGGAGAGGTACAGAGCCCGGCTCATCTGCTGGTATGTTGGCTACTACCAAAAACATGTGTTAATAATGACTTATTTTTGGCCAATGACAAAGGCCAAGAAGGTGGCTTCATTCTGGCAGTTTAAAGTGTGATCTAGACACAGAAGAAACAGTAAATGTTCTACCGAGTCTCACACATTCAGCAGCCCGCACTAGATTTTTATCATTTATGTATAACTTGCAATTGTTCATTCAATTTTCTCTGTCAAACAAAACTACTTTGGCCTCTGATAGATTAATTTTCAGATCTGTACTCTCTGATGCTGAATCTATCTAATATTCATTTCAAATCATTCATGTTCTCAGACAACAATATTGCACTATCTGCATATAAAAGTACACATCCATTCATGTTCCCAGCTCCACTTCTGCTATCACTACAAGCATTTCTTTATCTGCAGTATATTAAACAACCAAGGGGACCTGATACATCTTTGTTTCACTTCCTGCTGACTGTGGAACTATTCATTAAGCATTCCTTTTATTCACATGCATGCTTTATTTCTATCTTATATTTTTACTGTCATATTGGCAATCAAGCTCCAACTCCATATTCACCTAAAAATTCTGTTATTTCAAGCCCGTTCACTTTGTCATATGCTTTTTTCTAAAAGAACAAATGTACAATAAACTTTCTTACATTCATACTATTCTTGAGAGCCTGTTGAAGAAGAAACAACTAGTTTGTACCGTGCTTCCAAATTTTGCACACCTATTTCTTTTGCATACTCTTTAAAATAGAATCCTGTGAAATAACTCCCAGGGTACATTTAACAAACTAACCCCTCTGTAATTTTTGCATTTACTCCTGTTACCTTTCTGCTTGTGTAACGGAATAGTAAAGTATTATTTCAACCTTCAGGCCGATTTCAGGCCAAAACAAAGCACTGATTTCTGTTCTACTCTTTTCTGGTACCCCATCATTCTCTTACAAGGGATTCCTTCCACCACTCCCTTACTTCAGTTTTATCCTCAATTGCTCTTCTTTCTTGGTAGCTCCTTATTTAATCCTCCATTTCCAAAGCAAGTTCTTATTTCCAGTAGAATTGTTCACCATTTTTCCTGCCTCTTTTAATATTAACCATTCCTCGTTGTCTTTGCTTACATAGTTTGTAGCTCTCTTTGTCTCTGGATAGAAATAGCAATAGCACTTAGACTTATATACCACTTCACAGTGCTTTACAGCCCTCTCTAAGTGGTTTACAGAATCAGCATATTGCCCCCAATAATTTGGGTCCTCATTTTACCCACCTCGGAAGGATGGAAGGCTGAGTCAACCTTGAGCCTGGTGAGATTCGATCTGCCAAATTGCAGGCAGCCGGCAGGCAACAGAAGTAGCTTGCAGTTCTGCACTCTAACCACTGCACCACCGCGGCTCATCATATTGTATAGTAAATACCTACTATACAATATCTTTCTCATCCTTACTGTTTGCAGCAATCATTCTTACATTCATTTTTTCTCATCCATAGCTCCCATCACTTCAGCATTTCATTAACCATCTTTCTTCGTATTTCCCATCTGCATACTTTTGCGATACCCTGTAACAGAATCCTTCTCATTTTATTCTAAGCAGCTTCTATATCCTCTGTTCTTACATCATGCTTGGCAACACTGAAGCTCCAAGATGGCTTCAGCCAGATCAGCTTCAGGGTTGACTTATTACTTGGAACCCTGACAATGCTGTTTGGCAATTAATGTACCTTCTTCTTCTTTTTCCATACAAGGCTTATACTTTCAATTCATGTGGTTGTTTTACTGCCAATCTAGTTTCTTCTTTCCTTGTCTTCTCAGATTTTACTCTTGGCAAATAGTCTTGTGCCTCATGTTCAAAACCTTTGATCACTTAGCTTTGATCACTATAGAGCAGATCAGTAAAATAGAGAAGTTGTAGACTAGGTTACCAGCCTTCATCATAGGCCTGCCATTAGGTAACATTCACTGCTAAGGGACAGAACCAGCCCAAATGCCATAAACACAGTCCAATCCAGTTTTATCCCATACTTGCTTCACATTATTTACAACAGCTAGGATCTCTAATGTAGAAATTACCTTGCAATCTGACGTACCACAATCCAATGCACTGTTGCCTTTTCCCCACCAATTCCAAAATATATGTAGTGTACTGAACACATACTTGGGTTCAGAGGTGGGTTCCTGCCGGTTTGGACCAGCTCTATAGAACCAGTAGCGGGAATTTCCCCCCGCTCGCCGAACCGGCAGCGATGGCCGGCTGGACACGCCCCCGAACCGGCTCTCTTGGCAGCACCATAGGTGCCGCCATCTTGTTTTTTTTTGCTTCTGCGCACGCTCAGAAGCTGTTTTTTGCTTCTGCGCATGCGCCCACGTGGCACGCCCACGCAGTGCGTGAGGAAGCGAACTGGGAGCGAGGTAAGCCAGAAACCACCCCTGCTTGGGTTGTAAAAGAAGGTACCCCAGTTATAACATGAATTGATTCCCTTCTGTGTACATCAATCATTCTTTCTCTCATACCCCAACTATTCTTACAAACAAAAAATGTAGAAGTATGCACACATTTTCCTTCCTCTGTACTGAAACCCACTCAGGATCAGGGGCATTGCTGGCCAGAAGGGTTTGGGGGGGAAAATCAAGATGGTGGCCGCAGTCATGTATGTATATGTGTATGTACTGTATGTATTTATTTATATCTCACCTTTATTATTTTTTATAAATAACTCAAGGCACAGAGCTTGCCTAATACTCCTTTCTTCTCCTATTTTCCCCACAAGAACAACAAACCCATGGCTTTCATGGTAAAGCAGGACTTGAACTCACAGTCTTTTAGTTTCTAGCCTGGTGCTGTACCACTAGATCAAACAGGCAATAGGAACCGGGGCCATTTTTTTTGTGCAAGAACATCAACTGCCCAGTCCCTGCCGCCATGTTGACTCTTTTGACCCCCTCAGATGCTCTTGCTCAAGATGCTCATATTAAAGTGTTCTTACACATGCCACAGAAGTACAGAGTTGCTTAGTAATTGGATGAGGAAAAAGAATAACCCTTCATTGGGAGAATGGCAACATTCTTTAATTTATCAAATATCTGTAGCAGGGGTGGGTTCTTCTTTTCTTCGCTGCCGGTTCGCTCAGTGCCGCGCCGCGTGCATACTTCACACATGCACAGTGCGCTTCGTGCATGCTTCTTGCATGCGCAGTGCTTAAAAAAAGCTTCTGCGCATGCGCAGAAGCAAAAAACAAGATGGTGCCGCCTATGGCGCCGCCGAAAGAACCGGTTCAGGGGCGTGGCAGGCCTGGGTCGCTGCTGGTTCTAGCGACCGAGGCCGCCAAGTTACTATCAGTTCTATAGAACTGGTCCAAACCGGGAGGAACCCACCTCTGATCTGTAGGTGAGTTTATTAACCGGGACTGATCTGTGGTTATTTCCTGAGCTAAGCAACACGAAGGAACAAGTTCTAGTGAGAAATATGGATATTTCTCACTAGAACTTGTTGATGCCAGAACCTTGATGTGAGACTTCTGTCTCCTTTAACAGTGTGATTCACACATGAGCAAAAGGTTGTGCTGAATATGCATGTGGGAATTCACCGAAACCTTTCCCATAGTGTTTTACCAGTTGTCACATAAGTGCTCCTCGGCTGATACTCGTTCATTATTGAAACCCGTCAGAAAAAACATTGGGATAGTTGGCTTATTTCTTCCTTCCTTCCAGGGACATTCGCTTCCCTTTCTCTTTGTCTCCTTAGCTTTTGATCGCTTCTCTTCCCTTTCTCCACGCTTCTCCCCCCCCCACTTTTTTGATAAATGACATAATATACAAATTACGTTTAGCCATGCAAATTTTCCCGGCAGTAACAGATGTTGCTGTGCATATGGAAAACAGCTATTTGTATCCATTTACTCTTAACAAAAGATTTGTAGATTGACAGAACGTGTGTCTGAAAGGAGGCCTGTTAAACTATTATATGAGCAAGGAACAGAGGCCCGGTTTGGCTTTAAACGTAATTCTAATTAGTTTTTTTTTCTACATAGCAGCAGATAATATCTCCTAATGGGTATTTACTACAAAAGGATGAGAGAGGGGGCAGGAAGGGAGCACAGACAACATAGTGGTTAGCAAGAGCATATACTGTGCCAGGTACCATCACTGGGATGTATTGGGTATCTTCTGTTATATGCATATTATAGATGGATTTACCAACTGAAGCTAGGAATCGGCACCATGCCAGGCAAAGTCACTTTATTTAGCTGATGCCTAAGTTTGGTGTCATCTCCAGTGTCGGAGACTTCTTTGTTAGGCTATATGCCTTGGCATGGCTTTAAATTGCAGTTCTCCAGACACTTAAAAACTCTTATTTAGAACTTGGCTTACTATACTGTAGACTCACAGACAGAGTCTGCCAGGTAAGTTTCTTTAATGCGGACAAACAATGAAGCTGTATTCCACAGACATGTTTGAGCACTGCCTTTCCCCCCCTGCCTTTCCAAATCAATGGATACTTGATCAAGGGTGGGCAACTATGGCCCCTTTACGACCTGTGGACTTCAACTCCCAGAATTCCTGAGCCAGCTGGCTCAGGAATTCTGGGAGTTGAAGTCCACAAGTCGTAAAGAGGCCATTAAGTTGCCTACTCCTGCTCTTGATGGCCTTGGTTGCCTTTGCTGCTGCTGATTTTTGCATCACCAGCTTCATTCCTTATGCACTTCTGGATCCTTCATATGTCACTTTGCAGTAAGGTTTTCCCCCTTTCCAAATGTGACTCTGGGAGAGGCATAAAGGGTAAAGAAAACGAGTGTTACAGGAATTCAATGACAGGAAGAGTTTACTCATTACAACTTGTAGCAGAGAAGGAGAAACACCTAGTTACATAGGTGAGGAGGTGGTGCAGTGGTGAGCCGAGGTGGCGCAGTGGTTAGAGTGCAGTACTGCAGGCTACTTCAGCTGACTGCTAGCTGCAGTTCGGCAGTTCAAATCTCACTGGCTCAAGGTTGACTCAGCCTTCCATCCTTCCGAGGTGGGTAAAATGAGGACCCAGATTGTTGGGGGCAATATGCTAACTCTGTAAACTGCTTCGAGAGGGCTGTAAAGCAGTATGAAGCGGTATATAAGTCTAAGTGCTATTGCTATTGCTACATAGGTATCTTCAAGGAGGGGGCATGTGGATGTGACCAAACTTGTGTTGTGACTTCATCACACACCCTGCAATTTATGCTTTTTCACCTTTTTCATTTAGGCACAGATTAGACATCCCCTGTTTCCCCCCAAAATAAGACATCCCCTGATAATAAGCCCAATCGGGCTTTTGAGTGCATGGCAATAAGGCCAAGCGCTTATTTCAGGGTTCAAAAATACAGGGTTATTCAAAAAGAATGAACCAATTTCATGACGCATTGCTTCAGTTCTCAAGCATCGTCATGTAATGAGTCAGTGACCATTTGAAAGAGGAGTTATCTAAGTGTTGAAGGCCACATTGAACACTTGTACGACAGGAAATAAAAGTTGATTGTGAGTAGAATACTTGTGACTTGGCTGGAGTTTTGTATTACTTTTCCTTAATAAAATATTGCATCATGAAATAGGTTCATTCTTTTTGAATAACCCTGTATATAAGACAGGGTCTTATTTTTGGGGAAACACGGTATATACCTGTGTTCAGTCATGTAGTCTCACATACTGTATAAAATGACATAGCCAAGATTCAAGTTGATTATCTTAGAGCAGGTGTGTCAAACTCGATTTCATTGAGGGCTGCATCAGGGTTGTGGTTGACCTCGGGCCACGGTGGGCGTGGCCAGGGTGGGCATGGCCAGCTCGATGTCACTCATGTTGGGAGTGCCTGTGGTGGCCCAAGCGCTCTGCCAGTGAAAACGGGCTCCCGAGCTCTGTTTTAGGCTGTGACAGCCTCCTGCAACCCTCTGCCAGCAAAAACGGAGCTCGTGATCCTTCACTGTTTCCAGGGCGGCCCCACGGGCCACATCTAAGCACTCCGTGGGCCGGATTAGGCCCCCGGGCCTTCAGTTTGACACCCGTGTCTTAGAGGAAGCAGACAGAATAGTGCCATTCCTAAAAAGAGACTACAGGTAGGTTTCAACTTACAACAAACCTCCCCGGGGCTACTTAAGATATGACTTTAAAGTTCCATCAACTATCCCACCCCCCTGCAGTCATGTGTTCATAGTTTTGGTGCTCAGCAACCAGCTTGCATTTATGTTTTTTGCCAAAAAGTGCTGTTTACTTCAGTTTTCTGGCAAAAAAAATCTCATTGCATACAATGGAGTTGCTTAACAACGGTAGTCATTCACTTAACAACCATTGCAAAAAAGGTAGTAAAATCAGGCACGGTCATATGGTGGTCTACTTAACAACCAGCACGACTTATGACCATAATTCTTGCCTTAATTATGGAGGTAAATTGACAATTGTATACACGAAACAGCACATGCAAATACACCAATATAGAAGGACATGTTGAAAGTCTTACAGTACTACAATATAAGCAGAAATACAATGTACTCTAAGTGGGTAAGATTTGACTTGATATTATGAGTTGACCTAGGTTTTTGTAAGTTTAGGAATGTCCCATCATCCATTGTGCGATCATCTCTCCGGCAGTTTTCAGAAGGCCCCCAAACCTATTTCAATTAAATCCTATAAGAAGACATCATGAAGCTTCTCCATTGATTTTTTTTTTTAAATTAGATAGCCAGAAAGAATTCAAAGGAAAGGAACAACATGCAACGGAAAACAATAATCCCATCTCCAACAAAAAAAGTAAGCGTGGAAATATCACCAAGATATATTTCAAAGAAATTCTCAGACAACCTGAGAATGATTTTGTAGCATTCCAATTCTAATAGATCTGCTGTGGAAGCAAGCATGACTTGAGTATAATTGTGTTTTTTTCCCCCCACTAAGGGAAGAAAACTTTTGAAAAATTGCAAAATAGTTTTAACGTAGTAGTACTTGATTTGACCTGGACAGTCTACAGAGGACACGTTGAAAGAGAAATCTATCTTCTCTTTAGAGTAGGGAACAGAGTCATCCTTAAAAAGGTGGTGAGGAACAATGGTGGGAGAGTACAATATTTGATCAGAAAAACAAGGGAGAAAAGGATGTTTTCCAGTCACTTTTCTCATCTCATTGAACAAGGCAGTTTTATGGGAGCAGAGGAAGAGATTTTGAGTGACATAAAAATGTGTATGTAGGGTGGGCAGGGGGGACTAAGCTGTTCCCATCCCTATGGGAAGTGTTAGTTTCATGCAACAGCACTGTTCATAATAATCATGGTATTATTATATAAACTGCATGAATCTGGTGCAACGTTACGTAACTTTTCCGTGTGTTTTGACTGACCCATTTATATAGCTTGCTCTTCCCCTAGTATTTTGCTTTATTTTTCTCATTGTTTTAAAATGGTCTCTGGAATTCCACCCCACCTCCACCTCCACCCCAGAATTGAAGGAGGTCCAAGAGAGGTGTGCCAGCAAAAAGGTTGGATCTGCTGGATCCAATGCTCCCCTATTCTCTGAACCCCCTTTTCTAACTGAGAAATGTCTATGCTTGGCCTGGAGCTTGCATACATTTTTAAATTTCTTGAACAAGGAAAGAGAGGGAGAAGACTGCCCGGTTAGGTTAAAGCTGATGAGGCTGTGTTGCCCAAATGCACTAGTGTCCAGGCTCTCGAAAAATGTAAGCCGAGTGACCCCACTGTAGTACTTCTGTTGCTGATTGTTATGTTAAGATGCTTTGTATGGAAAAACAAAACAGAAACAACAAAAAAATTTACCATGGAAAACCTATTGATAAATGCTACATAAATGGTTTTGAAAATAAATAGGTCTAGACAGGCCCCTGGGGAATTTCATAAATTTCAGAAAGCATTACTCACAAGCTCAGCCTCATGTCTCTAAAAGATAATAACTCGCTTTTTTTCTCCAGACGAAAAACAAAGTTCTATAAAATTGAATTTCTCCGCTTTCTGTCAAATTCTGAACCTACAGAGATGACCTTGCCACAGATTAACACTCTAAGCTTTGTGGCTTTGGGAATCTACTTGGTCCATTTGTTGGAGTGGGGGGAGGAGAATATGGCTGATTGGCCAATGTAGGTTTCAACGTCTCCCAGAAATAATATAGTTTTAATATCCTCCCTCCCACCCTTCCTTGTCTTCTGTCTACTCTTTCCCCTGGCCTCCCTCTCCAGTCGCAATTCCTATCTCCTCCAAATATCAGCCCAATATTTTTGATCCTGTCTCTGTTTTCCCACTACTTTCTCAATTGTCCTTCTTTCCTAAAGTCCAGAGAGTTGTTGGACTCTCGAAAATCACATCTTCTAAACAGGGCATCCTTGACTAACCAGTTCCAATGCCTTTGAAGTAGTTGTGTTTGGGGGGTGTTGTTGTTGAGGGAAAGAGTCTATGTGCTGCAGGGCATTCTTTTTTTTTATTGGTTCACATTAATTATAGAATAGAGTTGGAAGGGACCTTGGAGGTCTTTTGGTCTAAATTCCTGCTCAAACAGGAGACCCTATACCAGAGGTCTTCAAACTTGGCAACTTTAAGACCTATTTGGACCCGTTTTCCATAGAAAAGAAAAAACCGGGAGCCAATAATTTAACAACCGGTGTACCTTCTCAGGCTAGGCGAGGAGTGACTGCGAGTGGAGGGGCGGGGCCAGCCAGTGATGTGATCAGCCGACAGAGAGCCGCAGCAGAGGGCGGAAAGAGCTGCATGCAGCTCTGGAGCCGCGGGTTGCCAATCCCTGCCCTATACCATTTCAGACAAATGGTTGTCCAATCTCTTTTTAAAAACTTCCAATGTTGAAGCATCCACTGACTCATTGTTCTAACTGTCCAATGAAGTTTAAAGTCAACTTTTGGACTTTTTGTGCAAAACAACCCCCCAAGTCCTTCTTTTCTCTAGACTAGCCATACCCAATTCCTGCAACTGTACTTTGTATGTTTTAGCCTTCAGTCCCCTAATCATCTTTGTTGCTCTCCTGTGATGGGCTGCTCACACGTGAAAGTAGCCAGGCTACAAGCAGGCTTGTGCAAACCTTATTCTACTTTAGTCCAGCCTCTTCCTTCCCGCCCCATCTGCCCCAAATTTCAGTCTTGCCTGTTATTATTCCAGCTCTCACCCCAACTATATTTACAGCTCCCAGCAATCCCACCCCTGCTTCCCCCGCATGAGCCATTATGCTGATGCGCCTCCAACCTGACCTCATTTCTTCCAGCAAGTCTAAAAAGGACAAAGGGGAGAACTTCTTGGATGTGCCTCGAAATAAATAAACAAAACAAAAAACAAAAAAAAACCACCTCGAATCTCAGCCAGCAGCACCATGTAGAGCTTTGTTGATATAATTAGAGTTTTGAAATAGAATTGATCAAGTGCCACTCCCCAAGACAAATTGCATCCTTTCTTCCCCAATGCAGCTTGCCCACTGCAGAAACTCGAGTTTAGCAATCATTGGAGTGCGGAGCAATCTTTCCCTTTACTTGAAAAAACATGACGAGCAATATCTGGAAAAGAGGGAAGGAGGGGTGAAGTGCATATATCTTAAGTCTGGCAGATGCACTCCTGGCTATCACAGACACTCGTATAACTTCTCAAGGTGCTACAAAGCTCTTCCTAATTGATTGGGCGAAAATATATACATCTTTGGGGAATCAGAGTCAGGGCAGGGGAGAAGAGAGAACATTAGCATCTCCCCTCATTTGCTTCTCGCTTGTGTATCTGTGCATAAGGAGCAAAACTGGTGCCAAACATGATACAGTGCTTTCTTGCAAGCCACCGTCCCCTCCCAGTTTAATTTCTTATCCTGGGTATATAATATTGGGACTTTGCCCTCTAGTCTGGATCGCCCTCAGAATTAATTTTTAGTTTAATAAATTATGTGGGAAATATATCCTTGTAAATCTATTTTGATATATCTTCAGTGTCTTGGAAAATTTCCCAAAGCCAGAGAGGGACTGAATTCTGATTTACCCCTTAAGCCAGGATTAAAGCAATATATATTAGAATTCTCACAGATCAAATTCCTTAAGCAGCCTTATTTAGAAGATGCTGATTTTTCTGATCTGTGTGTGTGACTCCTTTGTCCGGATACAATTGAGATGTGGGTAAAAATGTAAAACTCTGCATCAGGATGTCATTAACCGTAATGTGTGAACTGTAAGTTTGGAATGAAATCCTTAAGGAAGACTTCTCAGCAGCACCCTCTAGGGGCCATTTTAGGAGACACTCCGCTTGTTATAGAGCTAGTAGCTCTAGTTTAGCTCCGATGGTAATTAAATGCATCTGCTTTTCTTTGTTGGAAGGAACTTTGCCTGCCTGCTGCTATCAAACTCTTATGCCACTTTCTTTTGTTTCAACAGAGCATGTGGGAAAAACCATACCACTGCTGGTAGGGTCCTATGCAGGCGGTTACAAGTGCAGAAGGTCAGATAGAGATCACAGGTCTTAATGAGAGTTATAAATCTCCTCAGAGCATAAGAATGCAAGAGACAATGAGGAAGGCGGGGGGGGGGGGGAAATAATCCACCAAACAAGCTTATTTCAGAAGCTGAGACTTTGTGCAGATAAAGCCAAGATCTCAAATCATAGCTGAAGACAGTTGTACAGATCCAAAGACTAATCAGAGAATCAGAAGCAGCATGCATTCAAAGAATCAGGTCCAAAATTAAAAAGTTGTTTGTCAACAGAAATCTGACTCTCCAGCCTTCCTTGATAGCACTGACTCAGGCATGCCTATCTTCCCGAGTCATGCTTCTTCCTTTGAGGAACCTCATTGAATGTCTCACTCACTCACTCACTCACTCACTCACTCACTCACTCACTCACTCACTCACTCACTCAGTGTGTGTGTGTGTGTGTGTGTGTGTGTGTGTGTGTGTGGCATGGCATGGCATTAAGTGAGGTAGGAGGGAAGCATGTTCAGACTTGTAAGATTCCGAAGCTATAGCTGTAACAATAAAAGTAGTCCTGGCCTATATGGCATTGGTGTAATGGTATGTGGGTATGATGTTGGGAGAGAGGAGGAAGAGCCACAGACTAAACCACGGTCAGATAAGAGGCCGCTGAATCCACAAAAGGAATGGGGGCATGGCAAACATCTCAGAAGGGACCCTCCCTAGTTTCTTGGTTTGTAAAAATGAGAGGGGAGAAAGTACCTTCAGACTTCCAAAACTGATATCAACCTTGAAGGTAGTCCAGACAAGAAATAGCAATAGCAATAGCAATAGCACTTAGACTTATATACCACTTCATAGTGCTTTACAGCCCTCTCTAAGCAGTTTACAGAGTTAGCATATTGCCCCCAACAATCTGGGTCCTCATTTTACCCACCTCAGAAGGATGGAAGGCTGAGTCAACCTTGAGCCGGTGAGATTTGAACTGCCGAACTGCAGCTAGCAGTCAGCTGAAGTAGCCTGCAGTGCTGCACTCTAACCACTGCGCCACCTCGGCTCTTAAGTACTCCCAGGAGTACTAGCTCTGATTTTATTGTAAGGTTACATTAAAAGAATCTTTTAAGTCTGAAAATATGTCTCTTCCCCCTCACCTTTATAATCTGAGAAACTAGGGAGGGTGCCTTCTGAGATGCTTGTCATGTCCTCATTCCTGTTCAGCTGCCTGTTATCTGACCATTTTCTAGTCTGTGGCTATTCCTCCTTTTTCCAAGATCATTCCCTCATACCATTACAATTGGTTTCTTAGTCTGGTCTACCTTATAGGCCTGACAATGTGTGAGAGTTGAGGATCTTTTCCTCTAGAGCAGAGGTGTCAAACTCGATTTCATTAAGGGCCGCATCAGGGTTGTGTTTGACCTCGGGGAGGGGGGGCAGAGTGGGCGTGGCCAGGGTGGGCATGGCCAGTTCGGCGCCTGTGGTGACCCGAGCGCTCTGCCAGAAAAAATGGGCTCCCGAGCTCTGTTTCCAGCTGCGATGGCCTCCTGCAACCCTCTGCCAGCGAAAACGGAGCTTGGGAGGGCCACCCGCAGCCCTCCCGAATTCTGTTTTCACTGGCAGAGGCACCGCGGGCCAGTCCTTTACTGTTTCCTGTGGGCCAGATCTAAGCACCCCGCAGGCCAGATCCGGCCTCCGGGCCTTGAGTTTGACACCCCTGCTCTAGAGTCTAGTGGCTCTGAAGGAGAACCAACCTGCAGTTAAGCTTCTGCAATAAATGGCCAATTACCTGGTTGTTCCTGACCTGCAGGCTCCTCCTCCAGCAACGCCAGTTCTTACTAAGCTTGATCTGCAGATTCAAAGAGCCTCACTGGCTCCTGAGTAGCAAAATCAGCCTATGTCCACTCCTGCTCTTCCAGTTCAGAATTTAACCCACCAGAGTGCTTTTATTTAAACCTTGATTTCAGGAAGGTACCCAAAGTGCCACATGACCTGGATGTTTAAACAAGGGGTGGGGTTAAAGTGGGGAGATGTAGCAAAGTGAGGGCAAGCAACTTTGGGTGTAAAATCTTTTTTGAAAGTATTTCTTCTTTCAGCCTCTGAAAGTCATAGGTGTAGCAGTGACAGCAACAGGATTGGAGAGAGTAGGGTATGTGTGTTCCTCTTTTTCTATTTTTTGGAATCTGACTTTTTAAAATAGCAATAGCAATAGCACTTAGACTTATATACCGCTTCACAGTGCTTTACAGCCCTCTCTAAGCAGTTTACAGAGTCAGCCTATTGCCCCCAACAATCTGGGTCCTCATTTTACCCACCTCGGAAGGAGGGAAGGCTGAGTCAACCTGGAGCCTGGTGAGATTCGATCTGCCAAACTGCTGGCAGCCAGTGATCAGCAGAAGTAGCCTGCAGTACTGTACTCTAACCACTGCACCACCGCGGCTCATAAAATAAAAAGTGTAATGTTATTCCAGCAAAAAAAAAAAAATGCTGCTGGAATTTGGTGGAATGATGGTAAGAGGCAGGCTTCCGCATAAGAGAGAAGGAGAATGAATGAATATGGGGACTTTGCATGCACATGCCCTTTGGCCCACATCAGGCTCTGTACAGTAATCTGTCTCTCATATCCATTTTCAGAATGCTCTTTTAGTGTATAAAATGCACAAAAAAGATTTACATTGGTTTCTAAAACTTTTAGGTCCTGTAATACAGTTCTCCATCTCTCCAAATTTAAATCAAAGGCACTTGATTTAAGTTGTGGTGGTGCAGTGGTTGGAATGCAGTACTGCAGGCTAATTCTGCCGACTGCCAGCAGTTCGATCCCAATCGGCTCAAGGCCTTCTATCCTTCCGAGATCGGTAAAGTGAGGACCCAGATTGTTGAGGGCAATATGCTGACATTGTAATCCACCCAGATTGTGAAACGGTATATCAGTCTTAAGTGCTATTGATATCATTTCCTAAAAAGGCAGAATAGCAAAATTTGCCACTCTTAGTTTCTGTGTTAATTACTATTCAACAAGGTTGGGTGGAAGAAATACCAATATATTTATTGAGTAATGCAGGGCACATCTCTGTTGAGCTGAGTGCTTAGAAAATGTCCATCTAGAGAGCAGCATTTTGCTGAGCTTGGTCTATCTCAAAAAGCTAAGGAATATCCAATCTGGTGGCTATTTGTACGGGAGACTACCAGCAACTCCAAGAGTGATAACTTAGAATGGGAAGCACCCCAGCTTTTCCCAACCTGGTGTTCTCCAGTTGCATTAATCTTCAATTGGCATTATCTGAGAAATCATATCTAATGGGCTGAAGGCTCTGCTTGCTGGAGTTATGGAAGTTAGAATCCAATCTACCTGGAGGGCATGAGATTGAAAAAATCCTGCCTTCCAGTCTTCTCTGACTGATCCATAACAGCTTTCTAGGATTTTAAACAAGTTTTCCCCAGGGCTTCTTGGAAATACAGTATATGGGGTTATTTCGGGTAAAAATATAGATAATCCATAGCTCACTAAGCTGAGGTTCATCTTTAAATTAGAAGGGATTGCAGGACTCAATGCGATGAATTACTCACCATTAACCCAGACTGATTGGAAGAAGGCAAATCAAAAGCACTGTCGTGACAGAAATCACTTTATGGATATTTTGGGTGCACGAGAGGTTAACCTGGTTTGATGAATTTATTTCTCAGAGCACACTAATACCGTGTTTCCCTGAAAATAAGCCCTCCCCCGAAAATAAGCCCTCCCCCGAAAATACTATTTCCTCTGGTTAAGGTTAGGGAGACAGAGCTGGAAATCAGGTAAGACGGCAAGAGGAGCCCTGTCTTGCTCCACGCGCCCCAAAATAAGACCTCCCCGAAAATAAGGCCAAGTGCTTATTTCGGGGTTCCAAAAATATAAGACAGGGTCTTATTTTGGGGGAAACACGGTAGTGACCCCAGAATGCCTAGTTTAGAAACTGTTTTTCTTTTCATTTTGAAAAACGTGATCCTTTCACTGGAGAATATAACCCAAAACCAGATGTTAATTCTGATTTCCATCTATCTAATCAATTAGTTTATGAGACCCATTTGTATTTGGCCTGCTTGTTATCGGCCATCTTTTTTTACTTAGGTGCCCCCAAAATGGCAGCCTATACACCATACAGTCTGCTTGCTCCGTGCATAAGCTTATCACTAGCTATCTCTTTAATATAATAATTTACCCATAAATGTCTATTATGTTGAAGACTTATTTTCTTACATGTAGGCTGGGGTAAAAGAGATTTCAGCCCATCTGTGTCTGGTAACACATAGAAGGCCAAAAAATAACATTTTTTTTTACTGCTCACAGCCTCCTCCCACAAACATTTTATTCAAGCTGATAATATAGTTTGCACGCCCTTTGTCAGACACTGGATTTCCCCATATTTAGCTACCCTTCCAGATGAATTGACTTGAATCAATCCTCGCTCCTTGGCATCTGGCTAAATCTAGCCTTTCACCCTATCATATACACCTCGCTGCGAATTCCTAGTCAGCAAAAAAAGCAAGAAGAAATGGAGATTTGCTGTACTGCGTGAATGAACTATCTTGATAGATTGGCATTGCTAGATTTCTGGGTGATTTTGCCAATAGAGTTCTGGTTTTGAATTGCTTAACAATAGCAATAATTGGATGGGGGATCCTACTTGACAGGCAGCGTGCTGTGGGTTGGAGGCTCCAATATTTTGAAAGCTCCTCCTGGAGGGGAAAATCTAATATCAGAAGCACCTTTCTATAGCATCACCAACTTCCAAAGCTGATCTTTGCATCTCTTTTGGAAATCCAACACTGCAATAGAGCAAAAGAAAGTGTGCCAAGAAAACTCATTGATCTGCCATCTGTCCTATCAACATGTTCTCCATGGTTAGGGAATCTACCTATTCAGCAACTGTGGTAAATAAATGGGGGATAGGCAGATGTTGTTGTTGTTGTTGTTGTTGTTGTTTGGTGTTAAAGATATTGTCACAAGATGTAAGCTGTTCCAAGTAAAGCTGCCCTTTGCAATTGACTGATGGTGATTTTGTCAATGCCGATGATGTTTTCCAGCTATTCTGAGACTGCACCTAAGGTGCCTATCACTATTGGTACTACCCTTGCTTTGTTTTGCCACAGTTGTTCTATTTCTATTTGCAGGGTTTTGTGTTATTATTTAATGGTTCATTGTACAGACAGCCAGGTGTTCAGAGTAGACTTGGCATGTTTGTCCACCTATCGAGACCTTCCCAAGGACCTGGGATAGGCAGATGTGGATGTTTGATGGTGTTTAAAGGTATTGCCACAGAATGTAAGCTTTTCCGAGTAAGGCTGTATTTTGCAATTGACCGGAGGTGATTTTGTCAATGCTAATATTATCAAATTTATTTGCTGCCCATCTCATGGTTCAAGCTGACTAGGAATGGAGGGGAGGGGCAGAGGTAAAAACTGCCTACTTTCTCTATCATTCACCAGGTGATATGACAGTTCTTTTATTTAGCTAACATAGGTTGCTGGGGACATTTCGATGCAGTTAAAGAGAGTTACGTTGTCTTCTTCATTCATTGAGGTTTCCAGTCCACATATGAATGAGCTCTTCCAGATGAGGCATCTTGATCATAGGACAAATTCACATGATGCAATTGGATCTACTCCTAGATTCTTCAACACCCCTGTTCTCCTCGTAGGCATCCACTCCTCAACCCTTCAGAAAAACTGATTTTCAACTTTTCACAAATCAATATATGGTTTTGATTTTTTAAAAATATTTCTGATGACCAGTGGGGGGAAAACATCAGATAGTGATTCCTACCCGAATGTTAGGAAACAAAAAGTGTTGGAAAATGCTAGTAACTCTTTCATTGAATTTCCTTGCTTTCTGTCTGAACTAGAATATACATTTTTCAAAGGGGTTCCCTGCTGAGTATGGTGGTTTAGGCAGATGGTGCTCCCAAATAAGTCATGAGAAAGTGAATGATTAAAACAAATGGGGGGTGGGGTGGGGAAGGAACATCACTGTGGTCAGAAGAGACTTCAGTCAAATCATCTTTTTTCTCAATTTATGCTTGTCATTTGACATTAAATTTGGCAACATGGCTGGGCTTTTTGTAGCCTTAGGATTTGACTGGTGGTTCCATTGCTATCCTGACTGTTACATTTAGACAGACAATCAGACACACACACACATACAAAACACACACACACACAAATGTGTTATTCTGCTCTGAATATAATTGTTAGCTATGATATAGGACGTTTTGAGAAAAAGAAGAGGGGTAAAATGGGATATGAATGAATATTGATTGAAAAACACATTTGCTCCATACTGATTGAGAAATGCATCAACAAACAGACAGGTAGACAGGTAGACACATACAGTACATACTGATAGACAATTACGTTATTCTGGAAAATATTTTTCTTTGCTGCTTTATGCCATGCTTTTGTACAATTCTGAATATAATTTGTTAGTCAAAGTACAGGAATTTTTGAGAAGAAGTGGGATGTAAAATGTGTGTGAATGAATGCTGATTGAGAGACACGTTTAAAAAATACAAAAGGAAAAAAGGAAAGTGAGAGAAAAGGAGGTCTGTCCATTTAAGAAATATATTACACGCGTAATCCTTGACTTATGACCACAATTAAACCCAGAATTTTAATTGCAGTTTGTTGCGATCATTAAGCAGGTTATTATGGGACCTGACTTAATTTTACAACAGTTTTTACCACAGTTGTAAAGTGAATCATTGTGATTATTAAGCAAATCATGTGATTGGTAAGCGAACCACATGGTTGTTAAGCGAATCCAGCATATCCAATGTGAAGATTTTTTTTTTAAAAAAATCTAAGCTGCAAATTGTGGTCAAATTACCAGAGGACGCTGCAATCAGTCGTAAATGCAAGCTGGTTGCTAAGCAACTAAAATGTGATCGCGTGATTGTGGCGGGGTGTCAGTTGTAACAGTGAGACGGGTTGTAAGTAGATTTGTTTGAAGTTCATGGTAACTTGGACATGGGTGTTAAGCAACCAGTTGTAAATTGAGCACTACTTGTAATCAAAACGAATCTTGTGCATATATTAACCACATGGTGTAAGTGAATTATTTGCATTTAAGCCACTTTACCTAACAATAAGAAAAATGGGAATATAATCACAAAAGCTAATATATGCAGATAATTAGCTAATATATTCTAATATAGAACCATTTAACTACTCTAATTCACCAGTTCGTGCTGGCATCCTTTCCTGAGATTTAATTTGTTTAAATCTGAATTGATGCCTCTGAAGGCCACTAAGTTGTCAAAATTGGTTTTCTTTAGATAATTGGTATTATCTGGAAATAAATTTATTTATTTATGTAAATTTATTGGCTCTCTCTCTCTCCAGGGGACTCTGGGTGGCGCACAAAACTAAAAGAGACATAAAGACAGCTAAAAATATGAAATCAACAGACAGGGCAGACTCACATGCTCTAATGACAAAATCCACAAAACAAAACAAGGGCCATTAAACAAATAGCAAATGGCCATCCCAGGCTTGGGCCAAAGCCAGATTTTTAAAGCGTTCCCGAATCTCAGGAGAGAGGGAGCCATCCTTAACTCTGAGGGGATGTGGTTCCAGAGGGTGGGGGCCGCAACAGAGAAGGCACCCTTCCTAGGTCCCACAAGATGACAAAAATTACTGGAAGGGATCTGAAGTCCAGCCATTCTGCTGGAATGCACTGGAGAGGCAGAAACTATTGGAGACAAGCTATCTCCCGGGTATCCAGGCCTTATGCCATATAGAGCTTTATAAGTAATAACCAATGCCTTGAATTGCATTTGGAAGCCAACTGGCAGCCAATGCAGCTCGTGTAGCAGTGGTGACACATGGCGCACCGAGAGATGCCCATTACTGCTCATGCAACTGCGTTTTCAATCAGCTGGGTGTAGCTTCAAGGGCAACCCCATGTAGAACACATTGCAATAATTTCATTGTGAGATGACCAGGTCAGGAATGACTGTCTGAAGGGTCTTCTGATGGAGGAAAGCATGCAACAGGTGCATAATAACAACTTTACTTGGCTTGAGAATACCGTTTCCCCAAAAATAAGACCGGGTCTTATTTTATTTTGGGTCCCAAACTAAGCACTAGGGCTTATTTTTGGGGGGTGTCTTATTCCCCCCCCCATGTACGGGAGGCCCACTTCTTCTGCTTGCTTGCAGCAGGGCAGGAGGCCACGCGGTGTGCCAATGCCGCCACTGCAAGGCAGGGGAGGGTGGACCTGCCCTAAGCACCCTGCACCGGCTTACCTCAGGTCCCCTGCACCCAGGGCCCCTGTATATAAAGACACTTCTCCAATCATTAAACTGAATTTAAATAAATACCCATTAGAAATACCAACAGGTTTGGGCATGGACCCAAAGTATTTTTATTATTTTAGTCTGCTTTCAAGTGATGCTGTAAGAATGTCGAGAGGTGTGGATAAACGATAGGCAATCAGTATGATCAGACCTGTCCTCAATCCTGTTTATCCCTCAACACACAGAAACTCTCTCGACTGCTCACCACTTACTTGTCCCCATTTGCTTTTTGTAACAAAGGAAGAACAAATTTGTAGCTGGCTTAATATCAGGGATGACCAGCAGAGGTGGGTTCCTACCGGTTCTAACCGGTTCTTTAGAACCGCTAGTAAACAGGCGATGACGTCACAGAACCGGTTCTTTCGGTGTCTCCATGAGCACCGCCATCTTGGATTTTGCTTCTGCGCATGCGCAGAAGCGAATTTTTTATTGCTGCAGGGGCCCATGCGAAACGCGACCCTGAGCGAACCGGCAGCAACAGGATCCAGAACCCACCCCTGATGACCAGGTATCTGTGGAAGCTGGAAGCTGATTGTGTTTCCTGGATTTCTCTCTCTTTCTCTCTCATATTCTGTTGTTGTTTCAAACATGGGCTTGGAGCCAGGAGGCAGTGAAGATGGCAGGTAGTGAAAGGAAGGAGCTCCCTAGCAGATGAGTTTCTGCAGAATGAATTATTCAGACCAGTACAATATGCGCACAATTGTTTATTTCACATAAATGCCTTTCATTTGTATGCAGTATTCCAAGCCCAGTATTTGAAGCCGGACTTTCTCCCCCACCCCCCACCCCCGTTCTCTTTTATTATTTTAGTCTGCTTTCAAGTGATGCTGTAAGAATGTGGAGAAGTGTGGATAAATGATAGGCAATCAAGGTGCAAGTATGATTAAGGTAAAATGATTGGAGGTCATAAGCAAAGGTCTTGTAATCATACAGGGCAAAAAATGGTGACCTCAAAAACACTGAGAACATTTTTCATAGCTTGTGCTTGAACATCTTGACAGTGATCTCTGAACCCATTGGGATGAATTTGTATGAAGTGCTATATTTTCTCTGTGTAAAATAACAGATATTATAACTAACAAATAGACAGAACTATAACTGTGATGGCTTGCTTGTGGAAGACCGGTGTAGTTGCTGATCCTATACATTTCCCTTCTGTCAGTCGCTGCTGTGAGACGAGCTATGATTACAATGACTGGAATAATTACAACTAAAAGTCTCCAGTTAGGTGGGAGAAGATGGGAGCAAGGTGCACTTGCTTCAGGTATTCACTTTCCTGGAACCAATGAGGATATCCAGTGTGCAAAAATAGGATGTGCAAAGGACCAGGTCTGGCCTAAACAGCCCCAAGCTTAGGAA
Organism: Thermophis baileyi; assembly: GCA_003457575.1. Lineage (NCBI taxonomy): Eukaryota > Metazoa > Chordata > Lepidosauria > Squamata > Dipsadidae > Thermophis > Thermophis baileyi. The sequence continues at coordinate 750,770 of QLTV01012193.1, forward strand.
GCAACCTGAAACGAAATGCATTATTCTGCAATACAAGGCCCGGGACTTAAAATGCTTGCTGGCAGAAGTAAATATTTGAATTTGATTTGTGGATCTGAAAGAGCTATTCATTTTCTACTAAATGTAATACTAACCAAGAACTTGTGTGTGAGAAGATCAATATCGCTTGTAACAATAAAGCTAAGGCCGCATCCTCACTATGCGACCAAGTTTCACCTCATTTTAACCATGCCAATATGCTCATATTCTCCAGGAGCACATGGGGCAATCTCTGCAGGGGTGGGTTCCAACTTACCTCGCTGCCGGTTTGCTCCCTCCCACGCCGCGTGGGTGCGCCGCGTGGGCACGCCGCATGGGCACGCCGCGTGGGCACGCCGCGTGGGCAAAATTTAAAAAAATCCCCCCCCCCACAAAAAGCCAAAAACAAGAATGCATGGTGCCGGAAGTTGGCTTCTGTGCATGCTCAGAAGGAAAAAATTTTTTAAAAAAAAAATCGAAAAAAATTCAAAAATAATTCAAAAAAAAAAAAAAGATGGCGGCCCCCACGGACTGGCATGACCGATCCGGTTTGGTGATGTCATTGTGATGTCACCAGCGGGCCGCTACGGGTTCGGGAGAACCAGTCCGAACCGGGAGGAACCCACCCCTGAATCTCTGATCCACAAATGACTTGAGGGTCTTTTTAAACCTGGAGGAAAGATTGCCACAGAATTGAGAAATTGTGTGGAAGATCATATGCTCCCACTCCTGATACCTAAGTATTTTTTTAATTAAAGTGGTTCTACTATTTTTTGTTGTTGATTGCTTTATGTTGTCATGAAGTACAGATGAGGACCCATGTTCATCTAGAAACAAATATCTGCATATGAATCAATGCTTGTTTAGCATAGATACAAGTGGAACTGGGAACTGGGCATGGATAGTCTAGCGAAGAGAAGGACCAGGGGAGACATGATAGCAGTGTTCCAATATTTGAGGGGCTGCCACAGAGAGGAGGGGGTCAAGCTATTCTCCAAAGCACCTGAAGGCCAGACAAGGAATAATGGATGGAAACTGATCAAGGAGAGATTCAACCTTGAGAACAATCAACCAATGGAACAGCTTGCCTTCAGAAGTTGTGGGAGCTTTATCACTTGAGACTTTCAAGAAGAGATTGGACTGCCATTTGTCAGAAATGGTGTAGGGTCTCCTGCTTGAGCGGGGGGGTGGACTAGATGACCTACAAGGTCCCTTCCAACTCTGTTAATCTAATCTAATCTAATCTAATCTAATCTAATCTAATCTAATCTAATCTAATCTAATCTAATCTAATCTAATCTAATCTAATCTAATCTAATCTAATCTAATCTAATCTAATCTAACTACTGGTAATGGCCATAGTGGCTTACAATTCTGGAGAGTCCTGCCTTAGGAAGGCTGATCTACCTTATCACCTGTGTAATAATTTCCATACAAAATCAGAGAAATGGATGGGAGGAGGACTATGGTTGTGCAGTGTATTTTTCTCCAGGATTATGTGATTTCTATTTGTAGTTGTCATATGATCCAGGGAAGAAACATGTTGTAAGCACATGCTGCCTAAAAGTGCCATGAAATACCTATATCTAAAATGCTATACGTACATGAGTCCTGATGGGCACTTTTTCTAAAGGTGTAAGGCAGAGTGGAATCAGATTGTTACTTAAGTCCTTGTGGAAACCATTATAGGTTGCCATTTTTATTTTTGGGTGAGACTTGTGGGCCATTAAACATAGCTAGCAGAAATTCAACAGGAAAGATCACAACCTGTGCATCACAACACCTTTTTTTTTACACCTCTTAAATAGCTGCCTTTCTATATATTTGTAGTCCTTTTATGGCTTCTTTCTTGTAAGGCCAAAAACAGTGTAGATAAGTGCATATCACCTTCATATGCTGTTACATTCATGAGCATTATAACAGATACTTCCTTCTCCAGAAAAGTGTCCCTGCAAGAAAAGACCAGTGTAAATCAGAGACAAACCAGTGCAACTTTAGATCACTTTATATACAAGATAACTTCATATAGAACGTGATATATTTTTTTAAATTTTCTACTGCGGCACAGTGAACACCAGTTTAGAATGTGGCCATCCATACATTGGATGATTATCACCCCAACTCAGGGGTGGGTTCTGGATCCTTTTGCTGCTGGTTCGCTCAGGGTCGCGCCATGCGCGTGCAGCAATCAAAAAATAACTTCTGCGCATGCGCAGAAGCAAAAATTAGCTTCTGCGCATGCACAGAAGCAAAATCCAAGATGGCGGTGCCCACGGAGACACCGACGGAACCGGCTCCATGACATCATTGCCGAGTTACTAACGGTTCTAAAGAACTGGTTAGAACCGGTAGGAACCCACCTCTGCCTAAACTTGATGTAAAGGTAGATGGCTCCTGTGTTTAATTTCCAGGGGGAAAATGTCCAAGCTAGAAATCTGTTTGAAAACAACATTCTTTCACCTGAAATCCTTTCCTTTAAGTATTGATGTGCGGGGGCAACACGTAAAGATGTGTCAGTTTGTTTTCTGTCAAAGAAAAGGAATCTTAGAGTACATTAAAGACTAGCACATTTATTATAGTGCTCAATTCAGGGGTAGAATCTCCTTCAAAAGATTATGTGTCAGAGTTTCTAACTCGGGAGTGAGGAATCTCCACATGTGGTTGCAATGCATATATTCCCGTAATTCCTATTTATTGGACATTCCTGTCTATTGGACATACTGCATCGGGACTAACCGAATTGGATACCTCCAACATCTGACAGACCACAAATTCTCTACCCATCCTGTAGTTAATAATGAACAAAATGATCTCTACTGTACACACCGAAAAGGTGCAGTACCTTCTATTGTTCCTAGTTCTTATACTCCAAACTTAACCAAAGGGGGATTAAATTATTAATCAATTAATATGGTCCGTCCTCAGGCATGTAGTGAGAGGAAGTTTCATAATTTGATATTATGCTGTGTTAAGCAGTCTTTCCTTTAAAACATCCAGTTTTAAACCAGTTCTGTGGATGAACCTACATTCTAACAAAGAGCTGGCTTTCTGTAATCATTCCAGCTGCATCTCGGAAGTAGGCAGTGAGTATGTCTATATTGTTTTCAAGAAAACTGCATGAAGTCTATATGGTTGCCAGGTGTTGAGCTTCACTTGAAGAATAAAGACTTGACTTTTGATCAGTGGTGGGTTTCACATTTTCTTACCACCGGTTCACCACGTGCATGCTCGCTTCGTGCGTGCGCCTTCCGTGCATGTGCCCGGCCTTCCGCACATGCGCTTTGCTCACGTGCGTGCCTTCTGCGCATGCGCCCAGCCTCAAAAATGTGGCTAAATAGGACAGCAATCCGTCCAGGCGGGTGGGCGGGCCACCCGCAGTCTCCGCTACCGGTTCGCCTGAACCGGTCCGAACCGGCTGAATACCACCTCTGCTTTTGATATACCTAAACTACAAGAATGGCAGATTCTCACCAGAATAATCTAGACATGGCTCCCACATGTCTAGACAACAATTTTAACAATTGTTGTCTTTATGGTAACAATTTTCTTTATGGAATGTTTATATGGGGATAAGGAAATTTTAAGAGGTGAGTGCCTACTCTTTCAGATGATACAAATGAGAGATATATCTTTCAACACAGTCAACTAACTAGCTGGGGGTTGATATTTTAATTTTCTACAGTGAACCTTAGTATCACTTTAGGACAGGGATTGATGTTGCTGAACCACAATTCCCAGCATTTCTTACCACTGACAATTGTGGGATATTAAAATGATGGCCTTAAGTGGCCAAGGACATTGATTGGAGTACCTATTGTTTTATTTTTGAGAAAAAGGCCTTGCATGCATTGGGCAGTTCTCAGTTAGCGAAGTCACATCAGCTTTCTAAATATCTCTCATGCTGACCCAAAGTTTAATTCTGTTTCTAGTTTCTCTGCACTAACTGCACTAACAGTCAAGTAACAGTTACTGAGTTTGAAAAAGAGAAAGAGAAATGATTAGGTGTCAAGCAGAAAGACCAGGAAAAATAATGTATATATATATTTTAATAAGTTAAGATTTTTTAGTTGGCAACTCATCTGCCTTTCAACCTTTCTATGGATTGAAATTTAAATACACTTGCATGCCAGCCTAGCCTTGATGTATTTAAGCTATTTCACATTTCCTTCAATATCACCAAATTGCATCTGCATTCAATATAGCATTTTTCTGAGATACAGAAGAAAGTTTGAGATAACTTAATAAACAAAAGCTGCTGCTCAATATTAAAAGGCGAGGCCATCTTTAATATATTTTTTCATTCCCTATGTTAGTCACATAGGGGGTGATCCAAATTACCTCTGAAAAAGCTAATATGGATACTTTTAACTTACAGCTCATTCAAGCTGGTCCTCAATTCTTTAATTACATCTTTAGTTGATTAATCTATTGATTAAACCATCATGAAATTGACCTCTCACTGAAGTATCAGACAAGGTAGTAGCACAGCTGTTCTTGCTCCCTCCCTCCCCATAATGCTAACTCTGCTTGTTTGCTCTGCATGGCCTCATCTGAAAGGTGGCTCAGTTACAGTACCATAGAGAAAATGACAATAGTTATTATAATGGAGGCAGCCTCTCTATATGTCCTTGGATTTAGGTTTTGTCTCTGAAGGTGGGATGAGTGTACTGTATTGTCCACCGCCTTCCTGTGTTGAACAGAATTCCCAGGATGCCGTAGGTCAGGCGAATATCTGAATATATTAAGATAAGGATGCCTCATGCTAAAAATTCTTCACCACACTTCATGTCAAGATGGCAAGTGGAAGGACTGGGTTGGCAGAAATCTGGAACTAAGTGGAGTCGTGGAACTGTTTTGAGATGTGTGAGTTTTTGGAATGTAATTGGCCCCGTTGATTCTTCAAGTAGTCTCTGGAATGGAGAAAAAGTTAGACTTAGACTAAAAATAACTTTATTGTCACTTTGAATGTACACTAATCGGCATACATTAGAATGAAATTTCGTTGTATACAGCTCTCAAAGGGTCACCATCTCCAATATACACTACATAAACATGACAAAATAAATAAATAGATAAATACAAAATTATGCATGTACCCACATATATTATATTACACAGAGAAACAACACAGTCTAGTTCGGATGTATACCAGTGGTGGGTTGCTACCAGTTTGCCCTGGTTCGGGTGAACTGATAGCGGTGGCGGGAGGCTCCGCCCACCTGCCCGGACGTCATCATGGACGATCTGCACATGCGCAGAAGGTTCTGTGCATGTGCAGAAGCACCGTGCATGAGCGAAGCACGCGCGCACACACACGTGTTCACAGTTCCGAACCAGTAGCGAAGGTAAGTGAAACCCACTACTGATGTACTGTATACATGTACATGCAGGGGTGAAATCCAGCAGGTTCTGACAGGTTCTGGAGAACCGGTAGCGGAAATTTTGAGTAGTTCAGAGAATCGGCAAATACCACCTCTGGCTGGCCCCAGAGTGGGGAGGGAATGGAGATTTTGCAGTATCCTTCCCCTGCCACACCCACCAAGCCACACCACACCCACCAAGCCATGCCCACAGAACCGGTAGTAAAAAAAATTGGATTTCACCACTGTGTACGTGTCGAGAAAAACGAATCTTGCAAGTTTACCAGATGGATAGCATAGGGAACAAAGCTGTTACAGAATCTGGTAGTCCTGCTAGAAATACTTCAAAACCTCCTCCCAGGGGGGAGCAACAGAAACAGACCGTAAAGTGGCTGTGTGAGGTCTCTGAAAATGCTTTGAGCTCTAAGCACATAACACTTATACTGTAAGCAGCATCCTGAATAATGAGAAGCGAGCTTCCTATAATCTTCTTGGCTGTCCTTAGCACTCTCTTTATGGACTTTCTATCTGAGGCACTACTGCCACCAAACCAAACAGTGATGCAGTTTGTTAAAACGCTCTCAATCGTGCCTCTGTAAAAAGTGGCCACGACAGAAGGAGAAAGATGTGCTCTCCTCATCTGACGCAGGAAATGCAGAAGTTTGCTGTCTACATAATTTTCAGAATCTGTGAGGTGATGGGACTGCAGTCTTCTTCCCAAGAGAATTTTTTGGGCCCCGGGAAGTGTGGTATGACAATGGTGTGGCAGTGTTGTATTGTTTTCCTCAGAACTGAATTTGATGAGCAACAATTTAAGGCACAATTGGATAGAGCTGGGGTAGCAGGAACAGGACTGGGCTGAGGGACTGGGTGTTCCTAACTCAAGTCCCGCTTTTTATCCTCCACACATTATGCCCTGTCTATCCTCCAATTTTCAATTTTCCAGCTAGCCCCCATTTCTTGCATCCTCACACTGCAAGAATCTGGGGTAGATTGATCCCACTGTTGATCCGCAATCTGTCCTGCATTGTGCCTTGGGAGGTTAGGGATTGGAAGGAAGCAGTTAGTGGTGGTTGGGAATGCATGTGCGGGAGTGGATAGTACTCCTCTGACTGTTAGGTGTTTGTTCTTTTTAAATATGATATGATTTTAAAAAGAGATTTAAAAAGATACTAATACAACTAATACAGAGTAAGGAAGAAAAAAGAAAAAGAAAGCGAAGAGAAAGAAAAATGTGCAAAAAAATAATAAAAAAAATAGAGGAAAAAAAGATATCAAGCAGTGGCTTCCGATATTCACAGCATATAATTACATTTTAACCAGAGGTGGGTTCCTCCTGGTTCGGACCGGTTTGCCCGAACTGGTAGCGACCCGCTGGTGACGTCATGATGACATCACGGATCCGGTTCGGTTGGTGCCGGTCCGTGGGCGCCGCCATCTTTTTTTTTGAATTTTTTTTAAAAAATATATTTTTTTAATTCTGTGCATGCGCAGAAGCCAAGTTTCTGGCACTGCGCATGCGCCACCATCTTGTTTTCGGCTTTTCTTTTCTTTCTTTTGATTTTTTTTATTTTTTTGTACTGCGCAGGCGCATGCACCCACGTGGCGCGGCCATGCGGTGCGGGAGGAAGCGAATCAGTAGCGAGGTAAGTTAGAACCCACCCCTGATGTTAACCCCCATCTAAAATTACATCAGTTGCTCTTCTTTCTATAATCTATCCTGTCTAATTAAAGCCATAAATCAGAAGTTCATTTTTCCCCATTTTTATGCAAGAAGTCCATGAGAGGGTTTCCAGTCATCAATAAATGTTGATAGTGTCTTTTCTTTAATCACAGTTGATTTATCCATCTCAGAAAGATCTATTCATTTCACCAGCCATAATGGGTAGTGTTGAATCTTCCCATTTCGGAGCATATAATAATCTTGTTGCAATAATTGCCAGCGAGATCACTGGGTAGGGTTGAGGAGGATTAAGGAGAGTGCATGAAGGTGTGTGAGAGGTGCTGTGCAGTCAAGAAGGGTGCACAAGTGTATGCAAGAGGTACTGTGTGGATCAGGGAGGATGTGTGGGAAAATACTATGGGGATTGGGGAAGGTGCATGAGAAGTATCCAGTTGATACCTGTATGTCAATTACTAAGAACCTGTATGTCAATTACTGTATGTCTGTATGTCAATTACTAAGAACCATGGTGTCGCAGTGGTTAGAGTGCAATATTTCAGGCTGACTCTGCCCACTGCCAGGAGTTCGATCCTCACCGGCTCAAGATTTACTCAGCCTTCCATTCTTCTGAGGTTGGTAAAATGAGGATCCAGATTGTTGGGGGACAATATGTACACTTTGTAAACTGCTTAGAAAGTGCTATAAAGCACTATGAAGTGGCATATAAGTCTAAGTGCTATTGCTTCTTTGGTGAATGTAAAAGGTAGGTTTCTCCTTTATTTTTCTCTTCTGCTTTTCTCTATCTTTAGCACTTTGGCTCTAATTAGCTCTCCATAGTTAGTCTCACAGTTTATATTGCCCTTATTTCCCTGTTTTGTAAAATCCACCATTTATATACTATCATTAAAAATAAACAATCAGCATTCTGGTCTGTTAGTCTAATTAATTTTGTTATTTTCAAAGGCACTTGCATCAGAAAATAAAATTCTTCTTTAATTCTTTAATTACTATGCCCTTTATCCATTTAAAACTTTCTTGGATCACAATATTGTTGAACATTTGCTTTTAAATTAAAATCCTTTAAAATAGTTGGTTCCCCCCTTCCTCTTAATTTCATAAAGAAGACCCTCACTGAGAATCTTTAATCTTTGCTGCCTTTCAGTGTTTCTCTCTTAGGTTGTAAAGTAATTAAGTCCAAAAAGTGTTTTTAAAAGTGAGGCTTTTGCCAGTCAAATGTCCATTAAGGGTGTGTTAAGGTAAGGGCATGTTGAAAATCCCTCGCCTCCTGAGCCCCTCAACTCACGATTTACGACAAGAAACTCTTCCAGAGCATGAATGGACAATCCCAAAGGATCTCGGAGCCAAGGTGGCGCAGTGGTTAGAGTACAGTACTGCAGGCTACTTCAGCTGACTGCTAGCTGCAGTTCGGCAGTTCAAATCTCACCGGCTCAAGGTTGACTCAGCCTTCCATCCTTCCGAGGTGGGTAAAATGAGGACCCAGATTGTTGGGGGCAATATGCTGACTCTGTTAACCGCTTAGAGAGGGCTGTAAAGCACTGTAAAGCGGTATATAAGTCTAAGTGCTATTTATATATCCCTTCTTACGATCTGGTTCTTTTCCTAGGCTTTGGGTAGAGTAGGTAGCAGACCTTTTGTGGTCTATCATGTTTGTGAGATGATGGTTGCTTTTGCCTAGATGTTTTGTGTGGCTAGAATTGTTTTATATTAAATGATGACATTATATGCTGCTCAGAATCATAGTGGATTAAGCAGGTTACAAATGTCAAAATAAAAAAAATCAAATCAATAAATAAATGCTTGCTTTTTGCCTTTCAGAAAAAAAACGGTCTTTGACTCCATAATTTCTTTCCCCAAGTCCCCAATTTGAAATTCAATATGCCAGACAAAGAGAACTGCTGGTTCTCTGGATGTGACTGAAGTATCAAGCCTGTTTGTCAATAGTGATGGAAGCTGGAAGTTATAGTTCAGCTGCACCTAGAAGGCTAAACTATATTTACATAAAAGGAAAAGGCTCTGAATTTATGTTGTTCCCTGCCATTAAAGGAAATTTTGACATACCAAAAAACCCTCATTGGCATCTATTACAATACTTTTGTGATTTTAAGATCACCCTCCTATTTTAAAGGTGAATGGCTGTGGTAAAAAAAAAAAAAGATCAATTGTTGAGTTAAACGACGTTGTTTAAATGTTTTTCCCAGCACCATCCACACAAAAGAAGGTGGTATCCGTAGCTCTGCGGAAAACCCAAAGATTGGCAGAAGTTCAAAAACATTTTTAGGAAAGAGTGGGGGAAAGATTACGTATAGCGGATCATCCATCTGAGCCAATTGAGAACTGCTCAAGGTGAGTGGCATTGAATGCTTGCTGATTGCTGAAGGAGAAGGTATCATTTATAAGTTGCCATTTTTACTTTTGAATGAAGGAGTGGATAGAGGAGAATTGAATATTCTAGCAAAGACAGTGACTAGCCATCTGGCATCGTGAACGGGTGCCTTACATGTGGCCACATTTTGCTGCACTTTCCCCTTGAATCAGAAATGGGGGAAATGGCAGCAAATGAATAAAAGCGGATCTTGCTAAGAAATGCCTGGTGTTGAACACGCTTAGATGGAATATTTGTTCCCAGGAGAATGTATTGCAAGGGTTTGAAAGGCAGGGCTGTTTTCTCTACAGTCTGGCAGTCTGGTTATCCTACAACAATACGCTCAGATGGAGGTGGACTGGGAGGGAGAGAATAATGGAGAAGATGGACACTGTTTAGGCACTGAAAAGGCTGCCTAGCATGCATAGTCCCTCTAGGCCCACCCCTCTGTTATAAATATTGGATTTTTTGAGAAGAATAAAAGCAGATTGTCAGATGCTGGGCAGTTCAGAACAGGCCTTTGAAACTTTTTAATGTCCTTGGAAATCCAGCTTGAGGTCATGTGCTCTGCACGCCAATGGCAGATCTTGGAGCTGAGCCCAGATCTTCCTGACTTGTGGCCCACTGCCCAAACTGGCTTGCCTTCTCATAACAAGGCTGCAGATCACACATGACAGATGTTAGTTGTGTTTCTTAATGTACCCTCAGAAGATGCTCGGACACAGGAGGGGGTGGACACCTGGTGGTAGTAATGAGAAAGAACCAAATCAGTTACGTAGTCGCTAAAAAAAATCCCACCGCAGGCATATGGAAATCTTTAATTCCTAGGTGCTACTCACAACCTCAGGCAGCTGTAACCTCCATTGTTAATTATTATAATTAAGATCTGCTTCAATTTAGCCATCACTTCCTCCTTTTTTGTTAATTACAGGTGGGAAGCCAGGTTGTTTCTTCTGTTTCTTGGAAGTGAAATATTTTCAAGAGCAACTTTTACAGTTCAACTTTGAAATGGCTGAATGGAAAATAAGCAAACACACACAAACCTCCCCCGCCTTCTCTCCCCCCCCCTCAATATGGAGTGCAATAAATATCAGGCAAAATGGAATTGTTTGAATTTCCAATTCTTTTATGGATTCCTTTCTCTGCTCCGAGTTACCTTTGAGATCTGATGGCTCAGCAGTTTGGAGGGAAAAAAAGGCAAGAGACACATTGAGAATCTTTCTCCAGAGATGAAAGAATTATTGTGCCTGACCTCAGCAGCACACATCTGCACACACAAATAAAAATACAGAAGCTGGAGGAAAAAAATAGATTGGGTTGGGGGTTTTTTTTCTTCCTGTTTTGATATTGAACCAATGAGCCAAAAAAAAAAAAAAAAAAAAAAAAATCTTCCTTCAATAATAGCACTGAACAATGGGATTTCAATTGAGCCACTTGGCTATGATGTTTAATTTTATTTCTGCCATCAATTCAAAGGTGGTATTCTCTTACTTTCCCTACTGGTTCGTAAATGTGAGCGCGCGCGTGTGCACGCTCGCTTCGGTCACGCGCGTGCCTTCCACACATGCACTTTGCTCGCACGCGCGGCTCGCACGCATGCACACGGCTTCAAAACGTGCCTAAATAGGACGGCATAGCACCGGGGCAGATGGGCAGGCCCACCCGCAAGTTGCCACTACTGGTTTGCCCGAACCAGTCCGAACCGGCTGAATACCACCTCTGCATCAATTGTGTTGCAACACTTATTCCTCCCCTTCCTTTCTTTCTAATGTCTTTCGTTGATAAGAACAATGGCAATCATGATGCTTTCCTTCATGGCACTTGTAAGGAGAAAGCAAGTTGAAAAGGAAATATCATTTTTACATTTTCATAAACCTTGGTTGGATCACATTAGCTTGTGGGCAAGCAAATGGACAAACTAGGGAGATTTGGTTATTCAAAATAAATCTTCTGGGACAAAAGAACTAATAGAGTCAATATAGTCTGCTCAGTGAATATAAATACATGAAGAACACACATACTAGAAGGTAAAAGGTAAAGGTTTCCCTGTCTGTCATGTTTGAATCTAGGGCATGGTGCTCATCTCCGTTTCTTGGCCAAGGGAGTCATCAGGGGTGGGTTCTAAATTTTTTTACTGCTGGTTCTGTGGGCGTGGTTTATTTTGTGGGTGTGGCTTGGTGGTCATGTGATGAGAGTGGCTTCATGGTCATGTGACTGGGTGGGAGTGGCTTGGTCATGTGACTGGGTAGGTGTGGCCAACTCAAAGTCACTCACGTCAAGGGGTCCCTCACCTGGCCCCTCCCCTCCCAGCCATTCCTTGTCACACCCAGCCTCAACGTATCTATAGTTCTGTAAAAATGTTGTTCACCTTTTTTCAACTTTATTATCTATATACTATAGATGTACTTTCATGGATCACTGAAAGGAGGAAATGGCTCACACGCTTTGCCCAAGAGTGTGATAGGCAACAGGCTTTTAAGGGGCTGCCAGAAAGAAGGGGGGGGCAATGTATTTTCCAAAGCACTAGAAGGCAAAACAAGAAGCAATGGATGGAAACTGAACAAAGAGAGAAGCAACCTAAAACTAAGGAGAAACTTCCTGACAGTGAGAACCAATATAGGTGCAGAAATATTTCAGTCATAATTGCACATATAAAATAGCCATTCATGCAATACAAATAGCATATTGTTCAAAACAGTAATTCGT
>QLTV01012193.1:766377-807784 GCA_003457575.1 Thermophis baileyi
TTTCCTCCTCCTCCTCCTCCTCCTCCTCCTCCTCCTCCTCCTCCTCCTCCTCCTCCTCCTCCTCCTCCTCCTCCTCCTCCTCCTCCTCCTCCTCCTCCTCCTCCTCCTCCTCCTCCTCCTTTTCCTCTTCCTCCTCCTCCTCCTGAGAAATGAGTCTGCAGAGTAAAAAAAAATACAAGGAATATTCTTTTTTCCTCTTGTGAATAGAAAAGAGTCGAAAAAATAATCAAAGGGAAGAAGTTAAGCATCTCATTTTTTATCATGACTGGGAGATTTTGGCTTTTTGTTGTTGTTAAACCAGAAGATCAGAGCTTTTTGTAACATCAAGTTTCTACCTTAATTAAATGTACTTGTTCTCAGTTAGCTGTAAGGATGTAATCAAATCTGATTGTCTATGTAGTGTCGGTGTAACATCACTTTCACTAAATGATCGCTAGTTGCCTCAGATTACTGTTTGAAAGACAAACAAGCTGTAAACAAGGATAACTGTAAAGTATCTGTGTTTGTGTCGTTGTGTCATTGTGTGGTATTGTTAACTATTATTTTAATTGTTAGTTTATTATTCAACTATGCTTATTTTTATAAGTACTGAGATTTGTGACTTTTATTAATTTCAAATTGTTCTTTTTTGAAAAGTACAATACACGCATAAATCAAGAAACATATGCATTGTGCATGCCTGTCTATATCTTGCTAATAGAAATGGCCTAATAGTCTCTGATCAGTCTTCCTTTTTCCCCAGTAGCTGTGCAAGCATATGGAGGCAACCAGGAAAGGCTTATAAAACAGCTACGTCAGCTTAGAAAAAGCAGTAGCTTCTTCATTGATTTAAAGAGAGGTGCTTTTTAATATGTTCCCGTACTTTGCAAAGCATTCCTTCTGAAGGATTTACATAGCCCTACAAGTCAGTTCTGTATGGAAAAGGGAGCAATGGAGAAATAGGATGGAGGGGAAAAGGCACACCCAGCCTGCCAATTTTTGGTTTCATGAAAAAGCAGCAAATTCATAATTATTAATATATTATTACTACTGTATTATTTTTATTGCCAAGATTATGAGGTTTTCTCCCTTTGGCGGCCAAATAATTTAGTTGACGTGACAAACTAGACTGCTTCAAGTGGTGTTTACAACCATTTATGAAACAGGTGGGGTAGCTATAAAACACAGGTCCTCTGTTTAAATTAAGTGCTTACACCCTTCAGCTATCTTTGAATTCCTGAGCTGAATCTCTTCCCAGTAGATAATTTCCTTTAGCCTGGGCCATGGGACTCTCCTGACTGGTTACCCCAACTCAAAATATGGGGTTGAAAGTGGAATAAACAAGCACAGATTCCTCTAAATAACAATGCAGATAGTCCTCGAACGTACGACCATAATTGAGCCCAAAATTTCTGCTGTTAAGTGAGACATTTGTTAAGTGACTTTTGCCCCATTTTACAACTTTTCTTGCCACAGTGGTTAAGTGAATCACTGCAGTTGTTAAGTGAGTAACCCGGTTGTTAAGTGAACCTGGCTTCCCCATTGACTTTGCTTTTGTGAGAAGGTCACAAAAGGTGATCACATGACCTTGGGACGCAGCAACGGTCATAAATATGAACCAGTTGCCAAGCATCTGAATTTTGATCACATGATCATGGGGATGCTGCAAAGGTGGTAATTATGAAAACAAAACTATGAAACAAGAAAGGACATTTTGGAAATGTGGCAAATGAGGGCCAGATGGACATTTTTCAGTGCTGTTGTAATTTTGAACGGTCGCTAAATGAACTGTTGTAAATCGAGGACTACCTGTATAGTTGTTATTCTTTGCCACAATCCTTTCTCACAGTTCTGATTTTAATGCAGGACACGTGACAAGTAAGAAGCACATACCCAGGGTTGCCAAAAGTGTAAATTCCCACAATCTCTTTGATTTCTATGGGCATGTGTAATTGCGTTATATTTAAGCAAGCTGTCCATCTATTGTACCAACTATTGTCTACTCTGTTGAGCATTTATTCCATACACGGAACAAACATGGAATGATGCACGTGGCTCTCTAAACTGCAAATTTACACCAAATCACACACTTAAAGGAAATTTCTCCAAGTTGCATTCCTTTGTTTTGGTCCTCTCCTCTCCTCAGCTCTGGAATGGAAGCTTGCATGAATGTTTGTTTTTATGTTAATTTTACCATTCAAAATAAGATTCAATCCTTCCTCCCCCCCCCTCCTCAAGTGCCCAAGCAGATGTGGATGAAAAAAGAGAGAAGAAAAGAGGGGAGAGGAGGGGGAAACTGCGTTTACTTTCTCTCCATTCTCCTGATCCATACACGGCCAAGGGATGTTATTACTACCACCAGCCGCAGGCTAATAAATAAAAAAGAGGTGTCAAGGTAAAATATACACTTCCCAGAGAAATGCTTTGGAGGGGTGAGAGTAGTGAGGGAACTGACAGAGAAAATAATGACATGAAACAGGTGCATGTACCTGCTTCTCCTCACACACAAACACACACGCGCACACAAACACACATACACGCATACACCCAAACACACCGGTGATGGAGAGATGTTGGGGCTGAGGCAATGTGAGCTGACTTCATGATATTTCCATCATTCTGCACCCAGAGGTTTCCCTTATGGCCCTTTTCAGGGAAGAGAGCAGGGTTCCTTCTCTCGCATGGTCTCTTTTTTCACATGCAGCCATTTGTCAAGCGAGGAAAATGAAAGGGTGGGGTTGGGGACTACAAAATTAGAATTACAAAACTGGTTGTGTGATCATCACCCCTCTTCCTTGCTGAAGGCCATCATTTGTACGTAAAACATGAAATGGTGCATGAGGAATTCCTAAAAATAGAGACAAAAAAAAAATGGTTTGCCGTTCTGAGGTAAAAGCATCAATTGTTTCAAATACCCTCCTCAACATTTGGCAAACCACACAAAACTGAATACATATTTCAGATCCCAAAGTCCTTGGAATATTTCCAACAGAGGTAATAAGTGTTTTTGATTGGAGGAAAGTCTTTCTTAACCTGGTTCCCTCTAGATCTGTCCGGCTGCACCTCCTATAATTATGCAGCCTTCATGGTTATAATACAAGTCCATATAGGTGTCTATGGAGATTCTCAATCATCCAGGTCATGGTTATCCCAAAGGTGCTTTTTCAAGAGGCAACTGGACTTTCTGGTTTTTCTTTGAAGATGTTTTGCTTCTCCTCCAAGAAGCTTCTTGGATGAGAAGCG
Organism: Thermophis baileyi; assembly: GCA_003457575.1. Taxonomy (NCBI): domain Eukaryota; kingdom Metazoa; phylum Chordata; class Lepidosauria; order Squamata; family Dipsadidae; genus Thermophis; species Thermophis baileyi. The sequence goes on from QLTV01012193.1 coordinate 769,600, forward strand.
AAATGTCTTCAAAGAAAAACCAGAAAGTCCAGTTGCCTCTTGAAAAAGCACCTTTGGGAAGTCCATATAGAATTGGATGATATGTAAGTAGCATGTAATAGGGCACTGAAGGCACTGTTGTATTCATTCAGCATCCTGCCTTTCTTCAAAAGCCAGATTTCAAAGCCACCTTCTGATTACTATGTAGTGAGTTACAGTATTAGCATTTTCATTTCATATGTGCTTATATCTAGGCATAGTACAAGACAGATTCACACACACATTCTCACAGCAACAAACTAAAAAAAAAACCTATTTCTGTACTCAGTGATACTGAATTACTTTTGCCCAATCTTTAATTTTTATTTATTTATTTGTTTAGTAAATTTATATGGCTGCCTACTCACTCACAGCGTCTCTAAGTGGCTTACAAGCAATAGGAACGCAATATAAAAAAATAGTCCCAAAGGTGCTTTTTCAGGAGGCAACTGGACTTTCTTGTTTGTTTGTTTTTTTGAAGATGTTTCACTTCTCATTCAAGAATCATCCAGTTCAGCTATGACTGGATGGTGGGGAATGGAAGGATTTATACTCCTTGCAGACAAGTTGGTCATTTGCATTCTTTTAGGGAGTCATTGAGGCTACTTGGAAGTTTATCTGTGTCTTCAGGGTCACCTTAGTAGTGCAAATGGGTGTGGAGACTTCTTGGCTGCAGGATGTTTTCTGCCCTGTGTCCCTTCACTGTTGAAGACAGGCACAGACTCTTGGGGATAAGTCTGTGTTGTCTGCATCTCAAACTGAACCTCAAATGGTTCCTGTAGTCTGCAATTTTTCTGGAAATCCGTTCATACTCCCCCACCATTCAAAGGTGTTCATCCCGAAGTGCAGAGCTAAAAGTTTATGGAGATTCTCAGTCACCCAGGTCATGGTTGTCCAAAGGTGCTTTTTCAGAATCTTCATAGAATATAAAAAAATAAACAATTTTCCCATTATAAGGAAGTTTGTTGGATCCAAGGTGATTGGATTGCAGCTTTAAAGATCTCTGGAGGAAAGCAGATTATCTGGATCAAAAGTCAGACTGGGATGTAGTATGAGACATATTGATCACACTTGTTAATCTCTGGCAGAACAGGATAGCAGTGGTGCAATTGTCCTGGTTCTCCTTGACCCTTCCACACCCTTGATATCATTGATCATGGTACCTTCCAGACCAGGGGTCAGCAACCTGCGGCTCTGGAGCCGCATGTGGCTCTTTCATCCCTTTGCTGCGGCTCCCTGTCGCTCAAAATATGTGTCACAACTGCCAATGTGCGACACCCGCCTGCACGCAATTTATTGAGCTTTTCGACCCCCGGTAGGCCAACCATGGATAAATCCAAGAAAAGAAAAGTTTCAGAAGAAAACAATCTTTAATTCAACTATATATGCTAGTTTTGTGGCTGCTCAGGAAATAGTCAGGCACAGGAAGAGTTTTGTGGCTCCCAGTGTTTTCACGTCTGTGGGAAATGGGTCCAAATGGCTTTCTCAGTGTTTAAGGTTGCCGACCCCTGTTCTAGAACAACTGCAATGTTTAGCAGTAGGAGGTATGAAGGTCCTCTTCCTTTCCCGAGGGCTATTCCAAGTAGTATAGATGGGGGTCAGACCCTGATTCTTATTTACTTGGTATTCTGCAAGGTTTCACATTACTGGTTATTTGAAATCCTTTTTCAAATTTGAGATACCTAAGATAGAACTCTCTGCTGGCAAAGTGATTGCTCTGCTATTGTACCATGTGCCCTTTGATATATTTCTCGTGCAAAATCCCCAGTATGGGATTTTAATGAGAGGAGTTGTAATGGAATTCTCTGGGAAAGAGAAAGGAAATTTTGGAAATGTAGCAAATGAGGGACAGATGGACATTCCAATGTTATATATTACAGTAGTAGTTAGTCCATCCCTTAAATGACTGTGAAAAAAAAGATCAAAGGAGTCATAGAGATACCACCTTAATATATTTACTAATAAATAAGGACTGGATATGACTTCTGTGATTTGCAAGATTCTGCAACCCAACTATTTCTTCTTTGCATTAAACCTGCTTCAGGAGACTATGTGAATCCAGCTTCCTTGATCATTCACTGCTGTTATGGCTGAATTGCCAAGCTCCTAGACTAGCTTCAATGTTGGATTCTTAAATCAGGGAACAATTGGAGGAATTAAACCAGTTAAATGGACATCAAAGCTGCTTGGGTCACATATTTTATTTTCTATAAGAGGATTTGTGTCATTTTGGCTTAATGTAATCTATGAATCAAGCCTAATATATTATCTGCTATGTCTGATATGCAGTGCGGGTTCCAGACAGATGAGCTGTATTTGAGAATTCGTCTAGCAAATGTTTTGTATGCTCTAGTTAGCAGTACAATATTACCAGAGAAGAAGCTAAGCAAGATGAGGTTAACAACTCTTAATGCTTTTTTTGCATTGTTGTTACAGTGGGCTCTGGCACTTAGATCATTAGAGATGAGTACTCCAAGGTCTTTGACAGAGTGTGGGTCATCTACAAGGTCATATGTTTGTTTTTCGTGTTTTGTTTTTTTTTTTTTTTTGACAATGTGTAAGACAGAGCATTTGTTGGTTGAGATTTGAAGTTGCCACTTGTTTGACCATTCTGACACATGGTCAAGGTCTTTTTGAAGGGTAGCAGCATTGTCGGTGGTGTTGAATAGTTTTACATCTGTTTACATCTGTTGCCTGTTTGACATGAATGCAGCTATCCAATTATGCAGGGGTCCAGAAATGCCATAAGATTTTAGTTTTAGAAGTAGTTTGTCGTGTACCACTGAATCAAAGGCTTTACAGAAGTCTATGTAAATTGCGTCTATTGCTTTGCCCTGACCGAGTTGTGTAGTCCATATGTTTTTGCAGTGTAGGAGTTGCAGATTACAGGATAATTTTTTTCTGAAACCAAATTGTTTGTTAGAGAGTAGGTTGTTTGACTCTAAGTGGAGGCTAATGGATTGGTTAATGATTGATTCCATGTATTCCTAATATATTATCGGTCTGACCTAAGCGTAGTACATACAATTATTTACTACAATGTCCTACCTGTCAATGACTACTTCAGCTTCAACCACAACAATACATGAGCACACAATAGATACAAACTTAAGGTAAACCGCACCAAACTCGATTGCAGGAAATACGACTTCAGCAACAGAGTGGTCAATGCCTGGAATACACTACCTGACTCTGTGGTTTCTTCCCCAAACCCCAAAACTTTAACTTTAGACTATCTACTGTTGACCTCACCCCATTCCTAAGAGGTCTGTAAGGGGCGTGCATAAGCGCACCAACATGCCTACCGTCCCTGTCCTAATGTCCCCCTTTATTCATATTTATTTCATGTATTAATAATCATGTTTATACATATACAGTATCTATTATCTAATACATGCTTGACAAAATAAATAAATAAAAAATAAAATAAAATCTGGAGCTGGCCAGTTGTAATTTATGGTAAACAAATTGTAGATTAGCATAATCTGCAAACTTTTCAGTAATAGATTTGAAAATTCTATTTGGTGAATTGCAGGTAAATTGCAAACACCACAGGAGGAAATAAAGACCTTATATATTATTCTAGGAACAGACCTTAGCTAAATGTTCTGCATGAGAGTTTGGGCTTATTATAAGTGTAACTGAGCTGTTCCCTTCAACAACACCCTTCCAACAAACCCTTGAGTGCTTTGCTGGCTAAGCCCCACCATTAAGGCTGCTAAGTCTAAGAGTGCTGGTGTTCTCCACCGAACCACTTCTGAATGGCATGTTTTATGGCCTCTCCAAAAATATTATTCAAGTTGAAGGAGAATCATAGCTTGTGGAGGCAGCTAGCCATCGCTGGGCATATATCATCCCGAATTGGGATTCCTCTCTCTGCACCGTGATAAAATGCTTCATTAATGGGAGATGCAACAGCTCAGATGCTGCCTGATTCAACAGCTTCCCTGACACCTGACATGCCCATACATCCATTTTTTTTTCAAACCCCCTTCCTCCATATCCTTATAGGAGCTCCCATCTGCCTCTCATTCCCGAGAGGCTATTAAACTGAATTCATATAGCATAGTGATTTGCTAGTAGGGAAGAGTTATACAGCAAGATTGTAGTACTAGGGGCTCATTCCTAAGAAAAAATGCTTAGAATCATCCTGTCCAGTCTCAGAAAAATGGCTTTGGTACAGCCTGAGGCGGCAGAAATGGGTACTCCTGGGTAGTAGCAGGTAGCAAATGGAGGGGACATAACAATTTCCTTCTAGGTTTCTGGGGAAAACCTCATTAGTTAGGGGAATGTTATCTGACAGTATTGCTAAGAGGTTTCGGGAGATGCACTATTTAGGGGAAAAAATGTAGGATACTAAATGCTGCTTAGCGACTAGAACAGCCTGCTGTGTGTTTGATTTTTCTGTAGCTGCCCATAATCCTTGTTTAAACAATACATTTGTAAATCCATCGTGAAAATACTGTGAAATATCTAGTGCTATTCAATCCAAAGGGGACTTTTCATCGTACCTCAGTATCCTTTAATCTGTTGTTGCCCATCAGACATGTTGGACTACAATTCTTTGGCAGGAATTCAGGTCTGAACCCATCTGGGGGATACATAGTAGGGGAGGCGGTTATAGTAGTTCTCAACTTACAACCAGAATTGAGCCCCACATTTCTGTTGCTAAGCAAGACTGAGTTTCACCCCATTTTATGACCTTTCTTGCCACAGTTGTTAAGTGAATCACTGTAGTTATTAAGTTAGTAACACGGTAGTTAAGTGAATCTGGCTTCCCCATTGACTTTGCTTGTCAGAAGTTCACAGCAAGTCATTACATGACCCTGGGACACTGTAATTGTCATAAATATGAGCCAGTTGCCAAACATCCACATTTTGAAGGTGGAAATAATGGTCATAAGTCACCTTTTTCAGTACCATTGTGATTTCAAACAGTCAATAAACAATTAGTTGTAAATTTGAGGACTACCTTGTATGTAGGTTCACATGAATGTCCCACTAAGGAACCCTCCAAATTAGTATCCTGGAATCATTATCAAACTTTCCTTACATTAACTTCTATTGGAATGCCAACAGGGAACCAAGAGATTGTGGATACTCAACAGCAATATTTGCAATCACACTGGTAGTTTTTCCCAGCCTCAGAGAGACTATGGGAATTGCTGCTGAGACCAAGCTGCTCTCTGACTTTTCATTTCTGGATAATATGGTTGACTATAGAAGCAAAATAAAGGTGCAGTTCTGTATGCTGCATGACTCCAAATTTACACATTTCTTAGCCATGTGACTTGAATTTGATGTCAGGGAGAGACACACGTGTGTGTCCCAAAGAGATGACCTTGCTGTCAATGAAATGAACATCTGCATTGTTATTCTGAGGTGTTCCTCAAGTTGGGAGGTGATTAGAGCTTCTAGGGAGATCAAAACCACATTCCATTGATTTGTAGTATAATTTAGCACGTAAGCTGTTTTCACAAGCAGTTGTGGGAAAGTAAAAATGAATTAATGAGTTGAACTTAAATTCCAGAGAAATGTCCATGGTTTCTATTTGCCCAATGCAAATTTACAAAGAATTACCATAAGTTGAAGTGTCTTTTCATAGATGGTGACCAGATAATGGGCATGTTTCTATTTTAACCTGCTTCCTGGTGCTACGTCTTGATTGACAACTTCAAGGCCTTCCATGGTCTTCAGTTTTATCATTCATCCATGATCTTTTGGCTGTGAATTGTCCTGATGTAAACATGAGGCTAGGAAAATAGAAGTAAAAGATGCCTTCAAACATCCTCTTTGGAATCTGGCCAGGATGCTTATGGTTTTGCACACTGCATGCTAAGTAACCCTGTTGCTGTTGGACATAGCGGGAATATGTCTTCCTTCATTGGGTTCCCAGTTTATGGAATACCCTTAATGCTGTATCCTTGCAAGCTCCTGATCATCATCATTTTGCCAAACTCAAAGGTTTCATTTTCCTTACAGGGTCTTTCCTTTGAATGAGTTTTTTTCTCTGTTGATTTGCTGCATAGCTCTGATTCGTGCCATTCTCTGCTCTTATTTTAATTTTGATTCTGGAATCATATATTGTTTTTAACTTTTTCTTTTACTATCTTGGAGATTGCCTATAGTCTGGACATAAATCGTTTACAAATATTTGAATCAAATATTAAATGCTAAATGGTACCTCCATCTTCAGAAGTACTAGAAGACAGAGTCAAATCACAGGGGGAAGGTAATGGCTTTTATAAAATGCTTACGAGCATTTACAACATCATTTCTGAACAAGACTGTGCTGGCTGAAGGGAATGGGTTTTGTAGTCCAACAGACAGCAAAGCTGGGGTAAAAAACGGTTATGTTAGGAACAAGCATGTTTATGGATTGATCTAGGTTTCGGGATGTGGTCTCAGGAGCTCCAGGCTTCGTCAAAGGCTGCTCAGTGGCATTTGTGATAGATCCTCAAGAGATAAGATTCTGTTTTAAGATGTTCTCACCTGCAGGCAGCGTACATCTAGGGCAGATCTCGAACCCAGGCTCACAGCATAAGTAACAATCAAGCCCCTTATTCAGACACCCATAGATTCAATGGCAAATACGTTCATGTCTGTTGACAGACCATTCAGTGTATAAAGAACAGTCAGAAACGGCAGTCAGGAGCCACAATGAGATTTAGGGCATTCTGACTTGAATGAATCAAAACCTACAACGTGATGGAGTTTGCTGTAACTCTATAAACAATGTCCTGGCATTTCAGAGTTTCCATTTATATATTTCAGAGAGGGTGCCATCAGCTTCTGTTTCATGATTATTTATTTCTTTCTCCCTCTGTGTAACAAATCACCTATTGTCTCTTCCGTTATTTAGTTCGGCTTGCTTCAGAATGGGATCCTTTGAGCTGTAAATCTTAGCGGCTTATTTTCTGTCTCGCGATAATAAAAAATTCATATGAACTAATACAAACAAACAATAAAGCAGCGGGCAATAATTAAACAGTGAATTAACAGGATTTATTTCCATTGATGACTTGGGCTGAGAGATGGGATGAGTGGAGAGAAAATCTTTCTTTTCGTATCCGAATGCCTAGTAGCTGAAGGAAGCACACAAACTATTCTACCTACAGAAGCCACTTTTTAGTGAGTATATAGGAACTCCATGGCAGAATTGTTCCTTACAGCCTCACTGTTTGGCTGATTTCTGCACACAGCAATGTTTTTTTAGTTGGTGAGACCTTTCAGACACTACAAAGAAGCAGCTAGATGCATTTCTCTTGTCACCGGGAAGTAGAAATAGAAAAACAATTCTTTTTTCATACTACTTTTCTATTGCATTCAACCTTTATATGCAGACCCATTCTGCCCCATTTCTGAATTAAGCTTCTTTAAAAATCATAATAAAATCCCATAAAAAACATTTAGGTGTACATATACATATTTGGAAATCTATAAACCAGTTTTGTACAATACCAGATGCTGACTACAAATTATATAGATATATGTGTGTATGTGTATATTGTATATATACATATATAATAAATTCTAGTCCTTCCATAGGCTAACTGGGTAACTTTGGGCCTGTCATTCTCTCTGAGTTCAACCCACCACACAGGATCGCTGCTGTGGGGAAAATAGGAGAGAGGAGTGTAAAATATCTATTCCAGGTATGCACGTTGTCTTGGGTCATCTGAAAACAAAGGCAAGAAAAAAAATCAAGGAAATAAAAAACCAAACTAGATAACCAACTGGTGAAAAAGTATATTTTGCTCAGCTGGTTAGCCCAGCAGACTTGAAACACCCCATTTTAACTTCTATTAAAAAATATCTTTGGATGAGAACCTTGAAGCCTTCCAGGAGAATTACAGGTAGTCCTCGAGTTACGACCACAATTGAGCCCAAAATGTATGTTGTTAAGTGAAACATTTGTTAAATGAGTTTGCCCCATTGTACGACTTTTCTTGCCACAATTGTTAAGCAGGGGTGGGTTCTAACTTACCTCGCTGCCGGTTCGCTTCCTCCCGCGCCACGTGGCCGCGCCTCGTGGGCATGCGCAGTGCCAAAAAATAAAAAAAAATTCCCCCCCTCAAAAAAGCCAAAAACAAGATGGCGACGCATGCGCAGTGCTGGAAACTCGGCTTCTGCGCATGCGCAGAAGAAGAAAAATAAAAAAAAATTCAAAAAAAATTTTTTTTCAAAAAAAAAAAATTCCAAAAAAAAAAGATGGCGGCGCCCATGGACCGGCACCGACCGAACCGGATCCATGACATCACCATGACATCACCAGTGGGTCGCTACCGGTTTGGGCGAACCGGTCTGAACCGGGAGGAACCCACCTCTGTTGTTAAGTGAATCATTGCATTTGTTAAGTTAGTAATATGGTTGTTTAAGTGAATCTGGATTCCCCATTGACTTTGCTTGTCAGAAGGTTGCAAAAAATGATCACATGACCGCAGGACACTGCAACCCTCATAAATATGAGTCACTTGCCAAGCATCTGACTTTTGATCATGTGACCATGGGGATGCTGCAACGGTCGTAAGTGCAGTCATAACTCACTTTTTTCAGTGCCATTGTAACTCTGAATGGCCACTAAATGAACTGCTGTAAGTTGAGGACTCTCTGTACTCTTCATTTGAGAATCCACCTGCTGCCCCCTATCCTTGCCTTCACACTGGCTCTGCTTCCCAATTCTGATTTGTCACACTGGCTATTGACATTGGAAAGAGGATGTTGTACCCAGGCAGGCATCTCCGAAATTTGAAACCCAGTGATCGGCCTTTGAGAAACATGTACACGCCTGCTTCCTTTCAACATCTGTATTTCAACGCAGGCCGGTCTGTGGGGGCCCAGATGTCTTACTGCAAGCCGTGACCCAAATGCCTGGAAGTGCTCTCCTCTTCCTGATCCCGTCGCAAAGGAGAGAAACTCAAGAGTCTGTAATTCTTCCTCCACTTGCCCTGGTTATTTTCAGTCTATTAACTGCTCTGACTTTAGCAATAAAAACAAGAATGTCTGATGTTTCTGATTAATGGGAGGCCGGGTTTCCTGTCTCATCTAGAAGATGGAGATGCATTCCTTTTGCATACCTGCCTTAAGTTGCTTTTTTCTTTCTTTCTCTCTTTTTTTCCCCTCATTGCAGCCAAGAGCTCATAAAGCCACCCTTCCCGGTTCCTATTTCACATTGTGTATAGGCTATTACGTTGCACTAATATTTCTTTGATTTTTCTTCCCTCTTCCCCGTCTTTCTTTCTCACTTCCCCCTGTCTGTATTATGGTCGTTTTGATGAGTCTGTCCTTGCTTGGCGATTGCGCTTCATTCCTAAGCTGCCACCAGCTCTCGGAGAGAGAAATGAGCTTGTGTTGGAGGCAGATTCATTCAGTTAAGCTTCCCAAAGGACTTGGCGGAGAGGGAGAGGGAAGGAAGCCATAAGATATTGAGAAGGTATGGATAGGCCTGGCGGGCAGGCGACCTCATGTGGAATTGATTTTCCACCCTACCAGCAATTTGAAAAGGATTTAGAGAAATGCACCAGGAAATTATGCCTATTAGTCTGAAAATCAGAGACCAAACAGGGAGAAAACGCTTGCTAGGTTGGGCGTGTAATCCAGGTTTAGAAGCTCCTTACAAGAATTCCCACCAATTCTTGACCGTTGGCCAAGCTGATTGGAGCAGATGGGAGAGAGATTCTTAATGCCTGGAGGGCTACAAATTCTCCATCCTGGGAGTAATCCCTTTCATTAAGACCAATTAAAGTGAGCAAGCTTTTTGAATTGCTTCAAATATTTCTTCAGGCTAATTGTTTAGGAAAGGAATAGGCGGGTGGGGAGAGAGAATAAAGAAAGATATTTATTGGCATGCTAGCCAAGGGAGCATATGAGTCGGTAGTTTATTTATTTTAAGACAGATACAAAAGATGCTTCTGCATGCAAACTAATCTACTGAAGCCGGGCAGGAAATAGATTTCAGATTATACCAAATCCCAATGGAATGGTGGGGGAAGAGAAGAGGTGTGGCTGTTCCTCCTTGGAGAACATATAAAAGCCAGCAGTCCCACTTGAGTATGGATGTCTATATGTACCCATGTTCTTCCCAATTAGACTGGGAAGTTGAAAAAATATTCCAGAAGATACTAATAGAAAAATATTTCAGTTTTCTTCTGCGCATGTGCAGAAGCCGAGTTTCCGACACTGCGCATGCGTCGCCATCTTGTTTTCGGCTTTTTTTTTGGATTTTTAAAATTTTTTGGGCAGTGCGCATGTGCGTGCGCACAAAGCGTGCACGCGCCCACATGGCACACCCACGCGGCATGGGAGGAAGCGAACCTGTAGCGAGGTAAGTTAGAACCCACCCCTGATTCATACATATTACTATGATAGTGGATGAACTGTAGTCACAAGCATTCAAGTAGGTGCTGCAGCTGGTTGGGCTGATGGAGCCACACCCTGGAGTTTTCAAGGTTGTGGTGACATCCAGGGGCAGCTTCACCCCTTTGTCTTTTGGGCTTAGAAAAGCAAAGTGGAAAAGAGGGTGTGTGTCTAGCAGTAAAGGTAAAAGCCAATGACCTACAGATGAGGAAGCAGAGGTGATGTCTGGAGACGAAAGGCAAGAGGACTTTCATTCAATTCACCAAGCTATGGTGGTAGGAGTCCTGTTTGGAGTTTTGCCTGGAATTCAGCAGCACCTAGGAAAGGCACAACCACACTGAAACACCACCTCATCCCAACTAGCGCAAGAGCAGTTGGAAAAAGGTATGTTACTTTGAGACTTCAGTTCAAACTGACTTTTGAGACTTTAGTAGAAACTCCTTTTCTACTTATGACTATAACCTTGTTGCCTGTATATTGTTTTATTTAGTTTCCTAGTATGATTTGATTGCTTATTTAGTATCCTATGACTATCACTAAGTGTTGTATCTTATTTCATGATGAATGTATTTATGATGACTATGATCACGATTTATCACTTATATCTTTTATGTAAACTGAGAGCATATGCACCGATGACAAATTCCTTGTGTGTCCAATCACACTTGGCCAATAAAGAATGCTATTCTATTCTATTCTATTCTATTCTATTCTATTCTATTCTATTCTATTCTATTCTATTCTATTCTATTCTATTCTATTCTATTCTATTCTATTCTATTCCATTCCATTCCATTCCATTCCATTCCATTCCATTCCATTCCATTCCATTCCATTCTATTTGTAGTGACAGACTGAGTATAAAGGACTAAGTATTAAGAGACAAAGTGGAAACACCACCTTGCAAAATGCTAGAAGGTGTGTGCTGCAATAAAGTATCATGCACGTATTTGCTATGCTGTGTTGTGTCCTGTCTTTGGAGAACAAAGACCCCTCACACTCTTCCTCCTTTCTGCACCTAGAACAGCACTGATTTAGCACAGTTCTAGGATCTGGCCAGGGTTTATAATCAAAATGGCAGTGATCATGAGCTTCTAGAAGAGTATAGATTAGGGCAGTGATGGCAAACCTTTTTTTGCTCTGGTGCCAAAAGGGCGTGCATGCGCACGATAGCGCGTGCGTGCCCACACTCATAATGCAATGCCCTGCCCCCTGCGAATGCACGTACAACCCCCCGGCGCTGCCAACCCACGCATGCGCGCAGGCCTCACTGAAGCCTCGGACTTCCGGTAGGCCCGTTGGGCCGTTTTTCGCCTTCCCCAGGCTTCAGGAAAGCCTCCTGAAGCCTGGAGAGGGCGAAAAACGGCCCAACAGGCCTACCGGAAATTCATTTCCGAACTTCTGGTAGGCCTGTTGGGCCCATTATTCACCATCCACAGGCTCCGGAGGCTTTCCTCAAGCCTGGGGAGGGTGAAAACCGCCTCCCCCCGCCCTCCGTAAGGCCGAAAATCAGATAGCCAGCACACACATGCGCGCTGGAGCTGACATAGGGCAACGCCTCACGTGCCCTCAGATATGGCTCTGTGTGCCATCTGTGGCACGCGTGCCATAGGTTCACCATCACGGGATTAGGGGAACACTTTGTGATGGAATGTGCATCTGGAGGGCCCTGGGGGAGGGGTGGTGGTTTTTTTTTTTTTTTGGCAACACAGAACTTTTTCAGAGAGAGGCCCAGATTCAGAGGTTAGATGGGGGAGGGGGAAGAGGTTCAGAGTAGCCCTCTAGTATCTCTCAGGATATATCTGATAGGTTAGAAGGTTACTGTAAGCTTTAGCTTGGCAAAGTTCTTTTAATTTTGTTAGATGTAAGCAAACAAAGGATCAAACTCATTTGGATTTCTTTGTGTCATCTCTGGGCTGGGGCCTGATATACTTGGATCTTTTTGCTCACCTGTTCTCATAAGAAGCATCACCAGATCCCATTTGGTCAAGAAGTGAATTCTGACTTTGATCTTTCTTTCTCTTTCTTTCTTTCTTTCTTTCTTTCTTTCTTTCTTTCTTTCTTTCTTTCTTTCTTTCTTTCTTTCTTTCTTTCTTTCTTTCTCTTCTTCCTTCCTTCCTTCCTTCCTTCCTTCCTTCCTTCCTTCCTTCCTTCCTTCCTTCCTACCTTCCTTCCTTCCTTCCTTTCCTTCCTTCCTTTCCTTTCCTTTCCTTTCCTTTCCTTTCCTTTCCTTTCCTTTCCTTTCCTTTCCTTTCCTTTCCTTTCCTTTCTCTTTCTCTCTCTCTCTCTCTCTCTTTCTTTCTCGTTCTCTTTTCTTTCTCTTTCACTCTCTCTCTTCTTTCTTTCTTTCTTTCTTTCTTTCTTTCTTTCTTTCTTTCTTTCTTTCTTTCTTTCTTTCTTTCTTTCTTTCTTTCTTTCTTTCTTTCTTTCTTTCCTTCCTTCCTTCCTTCCTTCCTTCAAATAAAACAAGCATTATTTTAGTGACATGATGATGTTTTGCAGGCAAAGTAACATTTGTGAATTGATTGGCCCCACAGGGTTATAGAATTTGGTGTTCATGGTCTAAGGAGAAAGAGGAAATGCTTCCTGCCTCCAGGCTGAAGGTGTAGAGATAGAAGATCTCTAACACTAATCTGGAGAAGGCACTTTTTAAAAGTTCAAATTATAACTTATGATTATTGTTTGTAGCATTGTTATGATGACGTACTGCACTCTGACTTTATTTTGTATGTTGCCTAGAGCCTTAGGAGTGGGGGTGTTGAGAAATCTCATACTAAAACAGAATAAAAGAAACCAAATTGCTAGGAGACCAATCAGCAGTGAGAACTGTCCCTATGTTGGCATCTCAGTAACGCCACAGATCACATTGGGAGTGATTTTTTTCACCAAACTCTGTTCAGTCCAACTTTAGTAATTCAAAAAGTTTGATATTTTCCATTCATTAGCTCAGGGAGTATATTCATCAGTGACATATGTTTAATTAATTTATGATTCATTATAGATTTGAGTGATTTATTTTATATCAGCCATTGCTTTAGCGGAGTAGTCATTTCTACGGTAGGCTTAAATATTCAATATTTGCCTATTCAGACTCTTCAATTTTCTACAATCATTTGTTTGACTAGTTTGTCCAAGGGTAGTCATTTAGTTTTGACTTCTTCAGAATGAACACGACTAGAGACAACATTAAGGAAGATTAGCGCTTGTTCTCATCCTAGAGAGGGTCTATCTTCGTGGCTGCTGAGTTGACACTGACTTGATGTCACATAATCAAAAATGCTATTATACAGTCAAGTGCACTGTTGAAATCTCACTGACTTTAAAGGGACTTAATCAGTGCATTTTACTGCAGCATTTCAACTTTAATTAGCATGGGTGTCTGTGGGCAAGTCAGGGGGAGGGGCAAAGGACAACACGCTTGTGATGATATCATCCCCCTGATCTACTTGCATCTATCATTAATTGCAAAACAAGTAACTTTGTTGTTCATTGAATGATGCCATCACACACATTTCACCATGATAATGTGATTATGGTTTGTTGCAGACACTGGTGTCTCTAATCATCTGTCCTAGTGCTGGAGCGAACATTTTCCTCCCTTACCAGCCTTCATTGGCAGTGGTGCAGTGGCCTAGAGGTGGAGCTCTCACCTCACAATCAGGAGGCTGTGAGTTCGATCCTAGGTAGAGGCAGATATTTCTCTCTCTGGGCACACTGAGAATATATCTGCTGGACAAAACTCCGCATTGGTGACAGGAAGGGCATCCGGCCAATAAAACACTCTGCTAGCTCCATTCAGTTGCCCAGACTCCACCCCACAAGGGATTATGGGGTCATTAAAAGAAGATGATGACCAGCCCTCACTGAATTTGGGGTAAGACAATATGCTTTTAAATTTTGTTTCAAACGGAAGGCAAATTTCAATGAAATGCTCATAGGTGCAAAATGACATTGGTGCGCTTACTTAATTGCATGATAGCCACGCCACAGATGTGACCGTCCCATCGTTTATCATGTCCTTGAGAACAGAAGAATTTTTGGAGGCCTTTTAGATTTTAGAATTTAGATCATGTGATGCCACAATGGTCGTAAGTGTGGGAACCAGTCATAAGTCACTTTTTTTCAGTGCTGTTGTAACTTTGAATGGTCACTAAATGAATTGTGTATGTGTATATATATACATGTGCTAATTGGTTTATTTTGGTTTTGTATGATTGTGTTTGAGCTTTTTTGTCCATAGGCTACCTATATCATCATCATCTTTTAATGACCCCATAATCCTTTGCGGGGTGGAGTCTGGGCAACTGAATGGAGCTGAGTGTTTACTGGCCGGATGCCCTTCCTGTCGCCAATGTGGAGTTTTTTTCAGCAGATATATTCCCATTGTGCTGAAATAAGTGTCTCTACCTAGGATTGAACTCACAGCCTCCTGATTGTGAGGCGAGAGCTCCACCTCTAGGCCACCGCACCACTCCTCCATAGACTACCTATGTGTATTGCCTAATTTTTTCAGTGATGGTGGCATGTGTTTTATATCCAGACAGTTCAAATGTTTCTCTGAGCATCACCATTTGCTTCCAATGAGATAGCTATTTCGCTATGGGCTTTTTAGAGTCAATTATTGAGATGTGTATCTCATGCCCTATTTTTGTTCCAAATTTATTATTGGGGGAGGGATAATTTATTCACTGCATAGAGCTATTCTCCACTTATACCTAACTATGGCCAAAGCTTGCCCTGGCAATCTCTTTTTTCTAATGTATTTCCATGAGGTCTTCTTCATCTCAACCCCAGCCCATACATGAGGCAGACTTAACTCATCCTTAACAATGCCAAAGCTAAAGTCATGTTGTCCCCTTAGTTTAACAATCCCCAAGGACAGCCTTAAAGTGGGTAAATTTCTGTTAAACTTTGTCAGCCATGGGAGGAAGGTAGGTAAAAGCAATGAAGGCCATTTTTATGGCGACATTGCTTTATGCCTAATCCTAATTCCTTATTAAAAGTGGCAATAATTTGCCACCATGCTATCCTTTAAGCCGATGAATAATTAGAATTTGGTTAAAAGATACTCTAAAAAGAAAAATGCTTTCAAAGCAAGCCCCTCAAAACGAACAGGTGACATAAAAATACCAAATGACAAATGTAAAGGCATTTATTTATTTAATATATGCATTTATATACATCCCACAGAGCAGCGTAGTGGCCTAGTGGTGAAGTCGCTCGCCTCCCACTTGGAAGGTTTGAGAGTTCAATCCTAGGTAGTGGCAGATGTTTCTCTCTCAGGGCACAAAGAGAAAATACATGCTGCGAACTCCACATAGGTGTCAGGAAGAGCATCCGGCCAGTAAATGCTCAGCTCCATTCAGTCCCCCCAACTCAACCCCGAATTAAGGGATTACAGGGTCGTAAAAAGAAAAAGAAATTATATCCCACCTTTAGTATTTTTATAAATAACTCGAGGTGACGAACATACCTAAAACTCCTTCCTCTTGTTAATCTACCTGGAATAACAACATTCTGAGCTGGATTGGACCAGGAGAGAATGACTAGCCCAAGGTCACCTAGTCGGCTTTTATGTTTAAAACAGGATTAGAACTCACAGACTCCTGGTTTCTAGGCCAGGACTTTAACTTTTAGACCAAACTGATCTATTTATGAAAGTTGATGCTGACATCAAAGTTAGACAGCAGATGAACTGTTACTTTGGAATGAATTTGTTCACGTATGAATTTGATATAGTCAATGGATGTCTGAATCATTCCAAATCATTATTTCAAGAATGGTGGTTTCTCTCTGCATCATCAGAATGCAGACAGATCTTGGTGATACATTCCCAAATAATGGAATCTCTTGTTCCTAATGATCCCCAAAGTCAGATCTGAGAATTTTTCTGTCCTAGTGCTCTTTTCATTCAGCTACAGCAGAGATCTGTGATGACGATGCAAGAAACATTTAGCACCTGTTTCGTTTTTTAAATTTTTGAGCCTCAGGCTTACTTTTTTAAACCTGCTCTTTGTTTCAAGAGTTTTGCTTGGGCAAGATGAAGGGGGGGGGGGGGAAAAGGGAAGAGGGAAGAGAATTATACATATGCAAAAGAGCCTGTCTTTTTAAAACTCTGCATTACTCAGACTAAGTGATCCAGTTATTTATTTGTTTAAAATATTTATATAGCTGCCCATCTTATATTGAACTCTGAGCAGCTCCTAACCAGCAATTAAAAGAACATCAATAATAAAAGAACATGATTCATACATCTATTAAAATTATAAACATTACAAACCTGGCACCAAAGCTTCCACATGCAGTCCATCATTAAATCCCCCTCACCTTATCCCAGCATGTAGGGGAAAAGTCAAGTCTTAAGTGTTTTTTTTGGTGGGGGGAGGCTAGGAGGGTAGACACCTGCTGAACTTCAAGGGGAAGGATCAGAGGTGGGATTCAGCAGGTTCTGACCAGTTCTGGAGAACCGGTAGCGGAAATTTTGAGTAGTTCAGAGAACCGGTAAATGCCACCTCTGACTGGCCCCGCCCCCATCTATTCTCTGCCTCCCGAGTCCCAGCTGATCGGGAGGAAATGGGGATTTTGCAGTAACCTTCCCCTGGAGTGGGGAGGGAATGGAGATTTTACAGTATCCTTCCCCTGCCACGCCCACCAAGCCATGCCCACAGAACCAGTAGTAAAAAAATTTGAATCCCACCACTGGGAAGGATGTCCCATAGGCGCAGGGGCTGCCACAAAAAGGCATGCTTCTTAGATCCCATCAGATGGTATTATTTAAGGGAAGAGACTAGGAATATGCCCACCCTATCTGATCTGGTAGAACAGGTAATTGATCTTTGGGAAAGGCAGTCCTACATATAACCTGCTCCTGTCCATACATCCATTCATGTATGCGTATAAATACAATAGATCAAAGACGCTGCTTTTTTATCCCTGGAGGAATTGTACAGAGGGACAGAATCAGGATCACGTGAAGTGTTAATATCACTTTATAATGCCTTGGTAAGGCCACACTTGGAATACTGCATCCAGTTTTGGTCAACACAATATAATAAAGATGTTGAGACTCTAGAAAAGAGTGCAGAGAAGAGCAACAAAGATGATTAGGGGACTGGAGGCTAAAATATATAAAGAACAGTTGCTGGAACTGGGTATGTCTAGTCTGATGAAAAGAAGGACTAGGTGTGACATGATAGCAGTGTTCCAATGTTTGCCACAAAGAAGAGGGGGTCAAGCTATTCTCCAAAGCACCTGAAGGCAGGACAAAAAGCAATGGATGGAAACTAATTAAGGAGAGAAGCAACCTAGAACTAAGGAGAAATTTCCTGACAGTTAGACCAATTAATCAGTTGAACAACTTGCCTCCAGAAGTTGTGGATTCTGCAACACTGGATGTTTTTAAGAAGAGATTGGACAACCATTTGTGTGAAATGGTATAGGGTTTTCTACCTGAGCAGGGGGTTGGACTAGAAGACCTTCAAGGCCCCTTCCAACTCTGTTATTCTGTTATCTTTAAATTTGAAGCCAGGCCTGATAGTCACAATAGCCAGAAAGAAATGGCTCCTCCAGCTTATTTCGCCCATCCCTATAGCACCCCCACTCATCACTGTCTTGATGTACCCCAAGCCCTCCCGCCTTCATGCCTGTTGCTATCTAGAATCCAAATTGACCGTTGTTTGTTCCGTTGTAGGTCTATTTTTCTTTCTCTCTCCCTTTTTTGCTTTGCGCTTTGTTATTTTAATGGATTCTTTATTCCAATCCTGGCAACGCGGCAGGCAGAGGCTAAGATACTGCATCAAATTGCATTCCTCTTCAGTAAATCTCTCTCTCTCTGCCTCCCTCCTTTCCTCCCCTTTCTTTGGGAAGGAGGAGAAAGCATAACAGGAAGCAGTACATTAAACAAACAAACAAACCCAAAACTTGAAATAAAAAAAATACATAGTCTGCAGCCGTGCGGAGGCTTAATGGAAACTCAGCGTCCCTTTCGAATGGGTGCGGGTACACAGCTCTTTGAGCAATTCAGAGGATCAGAGTGATCACTTAGATCTCCTATGTCTGCCATGAAGTGGATTGCTGCCTTGGTAACTTTTCTCCACATCCTCATATGAATTGTTTAGGGTTGGTTGCCTAGCCTAGCACCCTGAATTCACCTCTCAACTTGCATATTCTCAATAGTCTTCTCTTTTTGCAACAACTGAATGAATTTCCGGCCCCTTCAGTATTCTAGTTCACATATCACATACGGCTGCCATTGGGGAAAGTGAGTGAGTGAGAGAGAGAGAGAGAGAGAGAGAGAGAGAGAGACAGAGAGACAGAGAGACAGAGACAGAGAGAGACAGAGACACAGAGAGAGACAGAGACAGAGACACAGAGAGAGACAGAGACAGAGAGAAACAGAGAGAGAATGAGAATGAGAATGAGAATGAGAATATGAAAGCGAGAGAGAGAGGTGGGGGGGGTCAACAGAGAGCGCGAGAGAGCTCAACAGAAAGAGAGAGACAGAGAGAGGAACAGAGAAAGTTAGTTCACATTGGACCCAGACTGGTAAATCCAAACCTGCAATCTACTTGGATGGGTCCACACATTACACCTGTCCACCCTAGATGAGTTCAAATCACCAGGAGCAGACGGATTACATTCCAGAGTTCTGAAGGAGCTGGTAGACATGATCTTGGAACTATGGAATCTTATCTTTCAAAGATCCTGGAGCACCAGGGAACTACCAGAGGACTGGAAAAGAGCTGACGTGGTTCCCGTCCAAAAAAGGGAACGAAATGGATTTAGGAAACCACAGACCAATCAGCCTGCCATCAATACCTGGAAGATCCTGGAAAAGATAATCGAGCAACAGATCTGTGAATACCTAGAAGCAAGCAAATTATAACCAGAAGTCAACATGAGTTTGTCCAAAAACAGATCGCGCCAAACAAATCTTATTTCATTCTTTGACAAAGTGACTCAATTAGTGGACCAGCGAAATGCTTGTGGACATAGTGTACTTGGATTTCAGGAAGGCATTTGTCAAAGTAGATCATAGAACCTACTTCTTGGTAAGTTGGTTAGAAAAATGTGGGATAGACAGCATCACCACCAGATGGATTTCTAGCTATAGAATTGCACTCAACATGTAATCCTTAATGGAACTACATCTACATGGAGGGAAGTAAGCAGTGGGGTACTCCAAGATTCTGCCTTAGGCCCAGTACTCGTCAATATCTTCATAAACGATTTGGATGAAGACATAGAAGGGGAACTCATCAAATTTGCAGACAACACCAAGCTGGCAGGAATAGCCAACACCCCAAAAGATAGGGTCAAGATCCAGCAGGATCTCGACAGACTTAAACACTGGGCCCTATTTAACAAAATGAAATTCAATGTAGAGAAAAGTAAGGTTTCTCACTTAGCAAAGAAAAACCAAATGTACAGGTATAGAATAGGTAGTAGAGCCTGACTCAATAGCAGTGACTGCGAGAGAGATCTAGTAGTTCTAGTAGACAACCACTTAAATATGAGCCAGCAATGTGCTGCAGCCACCAAAACAGCCAATGCAGTCCTAGGCTGCATTAACAGAGGGATAGAATCAAGATCACATGAAGTATTAGTACCATTTTATAATGCCTTGGTAAGGTAAGGTAATGCCCTTGGAATACTGCATCCAGTTTTGGTTGCCACAATATAAAAAAAGATGTTGAGACTCTGGAAAGAGTGCAGAGAAGACCAAGAAAGATGATTAGGGGTATGGAGGCTAAAACATATGAAGAATGGTTACAGGAATTAGGTATGTTTAATCTAGTGAAAAGAAGTACTAGGAGTGACATGATAGCAGTGTTCCAATATTTGAGGGCTGCCACAAAAAAGAGGGGGGTTAACCTATTCTCCAAAGCATTAGAAGGCAGGAGAAGAAGCAATGGATGAAAACTCATCAAGGAGAGAAACAACTTAGAACTAAGGAGAAATTTCCTGACCGTGAAAACCAGGGGTGAAATCCAGCAGGTTCTGACAGGTTCTGGAGAACCGGTAGTGGAAATTTTGAGTAGTTCGGAGAACCGGTAGCGGAAATTTTGAGTAGTTCGGAGAACCGGCAAATACCACCTCTGGCTGGCCCCAGAGTGGGGTGGGAATGGAGATTTTGCAATATCTTTCCCCCAGGAGTGGGGAGGGAATGGGAATTTTGCAGTATCCTTCCCCTAGAGTGGGGAGGGAATGGAGATTTTNTTCCCCCAGGAGTGGGGAGGGAATGGAGATTTTGCAGTATCCTTCCCCTGCCACGCCCACAAAGCCACGCCCACAGAACTGGTAGCAAAAAAAAATTGGATTTCACCACTGGTGAAAACCATTCACCGGTGGAACAGTTTGTCTTCAGAAGTTGTGGATACTCCATCATCGGAGGTTTTTAAGAAGAGATTGGACAGCCATTTGTCTGAAATAGTCTCCTGCTCGAGGGGGGGTTGACTAGAAGACCTCCAATGTCTCTTCCAACTCTGTTACTCTGTTACTCTTTTATTCTGTTATTTCAATGATCCTGGAGCCTAATTAAAAAATAGGCTATATCCTGATATAATTGCTCTTCAGAGGCATTGACTAAGTATTGTTATTGCCCTCCTTTCTCTGTTCGTGGTACCAGCTTTACCAGTTGTGTTAAGTTCATTGGTAAGCAGAAAGGCCAGAAAATAGACCCCAAAGCAAGACTTGTCTTCCACCCATTTGTACACAGGGACAAAATGGATACAGAATACAGGATTAAAGATGCAGTTTAGACAAAACTAGTCCATAGAAAGTTGGTACAGTTGTAATGGAAATGCAGAAAGTTGTAAATTGACTGTCAACCCTGAAGCGAACATGGCTGGGGCCATCTTTGAGGCTTCAGGGTTGCCACTAGATGGGAGGGGGAGGGAAATAGTTAACTGGACAAATTAACTATAGAATTAAGAGGACAAAAAAAAACTCAGAATACTATGAAATATGGGAAAACTGGTATCAATGGATTGACGATAGAAAACAAAAAAAGGGAAAATGAAATAAAGACACAGAATATTGTAAATATTGTAAATATCGTATTGTACAAATAGGAAATCAAAAGGTTTTCCTGTGGGAACCAAGGTCATTCCAACAGGTAGCTGGGAAAGGAGGATCGAAGTAACCAAGCAACTGGCCAGCACTGCTATTGGATCATGTGACTGATGACTTGGGGAAAGGGGAAAAACTTTTTTTTTTAATTAGGTGAAAACTGCGGGAACTTTCAGAGTCTGTTTTCACCAGCGGTGAAATCTACTTACTTTCCCTACCGGTTCGGATGTGCACGTGCGCGCTTTTTGACCCGCGCTCCACTCACGCACGGGCTTTTTCACCCTCTGCGCATGCGCAGAACGCATGCACATGTGCAGAGGGTAAAAAACAAGAAAATGGCGACATCTGGGCAGGTGGGCGGAGCCACCGGTGGGCGCCGCTACCTGAACCACCGGTGGGCGCCGCTACCGGTACGCCCGTACCGGGCCGAACCGGTAGCATTTCACCCCTGGTTTTCACCAGTTGTGCCAATATGATGTATCCAATAAAATTGTTCTTTGAGGAACCTACCTGCCTCGGAGTTCTGCTTTCTATGGGTACATTACTTGGAACACTGACATTGTTCTTTTAAAGTTTTTAATTTATTTTAAAAGATACAAAAATATAATCATTTTTAATATTGTGTCTCTAGTCTTTACACAAACCCATAGAGGCAAGAAAGATGCTCAAAATTAGGTGATCAAGAGCAGCCAAACATTTTCCAATGCCACTTACAGTATATAAACTTCAAGCTTTTATTTCTGCTTATCTGTGTCTATTGCCATAGAACTTCCTGGCTGCTTTTGCTGGCTTGATTCTTTGTAGTCTTAAGTGTCTGCTTGAATCCTGTGAATGGATATACATCCATACATCCTACAAGGATGCCCATACCATTTTACTAATCACTTACAAAACCATGATGCAACCTTAAGCTTGTAATAATATAAATAAGTGGGTGGTGAAGCTAGTTTTGTGTTATAGATGAGCCGTGGTGGTGCAGTGGTTAGAATGCAGTATTGCAGGCTAACTCTGCCGACTGCCAGCTGTTCGATCCTGACCGGCTCAAGGTTGACTCAGACTTCCATCTTTCTGAGATCGGTAAAATGAGGATCCAGATTGTTGAGAGCAATATACTGACTCTGTAAACCGCTTAGAGAGGGCTGTAAAGCACCGTGAAGCAGTATATAAGTCCAAGTGCTATTGCTATTGCTCGTAGATGCTGCTTAATGTTTACAGCCAGGATGATCTTGGATTAAACACATATAAGCCATGTCACTCTTGAACATTCAGATGGCCCTTTCTGACCCTATAATGCCTCGTATTACAGAGTATTACATATTTTTCGCTGGGAAACTCTGGATTCTAGATGCCATCACTGGTAGCAAGTCCAGACTTAAGAGATCCTAGGAGGTCCATCTCCCATCATGCATCTAATACCCTCTGTATTGTTCACCCTCTCCCAGTTCCACTGTTAACTTGTTTCCAAGCACAAACTGCCTCTGGCAACAAGGAATAGAATCTGCCTGCATCCATCATCTCTACACGAAAATACATCATCTCCAAGTGGCACCTTCATTTAAAGGGCTATTATCAGAGTAATTCCATCCATTCATCATTTGGGGCTTAACGTGGCACTGTGCTATTTCTTGGGACATCCCCCTCCTGGCTTTAGGACAATAACAGAAAGCAAACTACAAACAATGAGGCCAGCAGGGCAGGGAATCTACCCATCAGCCTCAGGATGACCCACTTTCCCATGAAAGTAATCCCAAATGGGATCCACAGAGAGTTATGCCACACCTCATCCCTGTGTAATTTCTTTCAGCTGGGTTGCCATAACCATTGGTCTGATTGCATCATCACATGGCTGTAAATTGATGTTGAAGTGAGGACAGTCTTTCATCCAGGGAGCCAAATTGCAATTATTTGATAAACCTATTTGATAAAGACTCACCCAGCTCTCTGTCTTCCCAAAATTAAGAAGGGGCCATGACAAAGAGAGAGAGAGAGAGAGAGAGAGAGAGAGACAGACAGACAGACAGACAGACAGACAGACTACAATTTGTGAAGTTCTATGCTATAAAGTCCCAGAGCTTCATGGATGCCTAATCCAAAGTAGAGATAAGAGACAGCCAGAGGCTGAATAAGGCTGGAAAAGGGAAAGGAGGAAATGGGAACTGCGAGAAGCAGTGGATGGAAAAGCAAGACAGCAGTTTGACCAACTCCCCTCTTTCCTGGGCATATAGAAAGAGGCTGGTCTAATGTCTATGGAGATTCTCAATCATCCAAGTCATAGTTGTCCCAAACGTGCTTTTTAAAACACAGCTGGACTTTCATGGTTTTTTTTTTCTTGAAAATGTTTCGTTTCTCATCCAAGAAGAAGAATTGAGGAAGCTTCTTGGATGAGAAGCGAAATGTTTTCAAGGAAACCCCCCCCCCAAGAAAGTCCAGCTGCATTTTGAAAAGCACCTTTGGGACAGACTGGTGGAATGTTTCAGAATGTGATCTGCAATAAATGTAAATATGTGTCAAGCAGTGGTGGGTTGCTATCAGTTCAAACCGGTACAGCGAACCAGTAGCAGCGGTGGTGGGAGGCTCCACCCACCCGCCCGGACATCATCAAAAAACGCTCTGCGCATGCGCAGAAGCTTCTGCGCATGCGCAGAAGTGTTGCATGCACGTGAAGCACCCACGCGCACCCGCACGCTCCCATTCCCGAACCGGTAGCAAAGGTAAGTAGAACCCACTACTGGTGTCAAGCCCTCGAAACCAGCACATGATCAAGGAAGCATGATTGACACAGAGTTTTCATAATCCATTTTGATATGAGGAAGAAAGAACTAGATTACAGAATCATGGAAACTAAATAAGCATTCTCCATTTATTAGTAAATACATTGAAGTGGGAGTTTCCGTGAGCTCTATGAACTTCTTTCTTATAAAATCCCTAATTGACTATCTAACACTTCACTTGTGATACTTTTTTTTTTCTTTATGTCTAAGTCACAAATGATATCATACTAATGCAACATTCCGTGGTAATCTGTCTGAATGTTTAGAGTTCTCAAAATCTTGACTCTCTCTTGCCATCCAACAGCCTGCCTTCCTTCCTTCCTTCCTTCCTTCCTTCCTTCCTTCCTTCCTTCCTTCCTTCCTTCCTCCCTCCCTCCCTCCCTCCCTTCCTCCCTTCCTTTGTCCTTCCTTCCTTTGAGGTGGTGACCCTTTGAGAGCTGTATGCAACGATATTTCATTTTAATGTATGCTGATTAGTGTACATTCAAAGTGACAATAAAGTTATTCTAAGTTCTAAGTCTAACTCTTTTTTAATTGACTTGCACTATTCTTCATTATGCCAACTTCCTCATTCTGGCTAAACTTAATTGGATACCAAAGAATGGCAGATATTGTTATTGGTTTGATCATGATGTACAGTATGGTGACATTCACAAATCTTTCAGTAAGCTATATTTTAAAATTGCAGGAGACCTCTATTGGTAGGTATGTGTATCAGAATTTCCCACACTCGGAAGTTCGTATTTATACAAATGTACCTGTACACTTCATATATTATTATAGACAGTAACTAGAAACAAGATCTACTTAAGGCCATTTTATGGGTCCACATATATCACAAATATCATCTATAGCTCTTCACAAACAAAGGACAGGAAAATGCATCCACTCTACCATGTCTGATTGCTCTCAGAGGTTATTGGTTCCTAGTATTGACCAGGCTAGCTTCAGCCTGTGTTGATTGACTGAGAGAATGGGCACTGTTCTTCACCTTTTAATAAGATGGCACTACCATTTTATAAGCTGCGGGCATTTTAAAGGAGCTGTAGGCAGTACAGGAAGATGGACAGATGGATTTATATAAGAGAATTGACACAATTTGGGTGTAGCCAAAAGGGAAGGGATGTAGCTTTGTAATAGAACATATGTTTCCTCTCACAGTTGTCCCAAATGTAATTCCTAATGACATTTAAATGGGCTTGGAAAAATTTCAGATGTGGGATTCCTATTTAGCCAAAATTGGCATTTGTTGGCAGTGATGATCTTAGAGTTTTTGGATTCTGGGTGAGAGATTATTAGTTAGACCCTCTAATGGAAGACTGGCTTTTATAACCATTCAATCAAGATGACAAATCTGGTTTTACTTTAAGATTTTCAACTTTTAATCTAATCATGGAAGTCTGTTACTGTAATTCTTATTGTTTGCCTTTGTTTATGAGTTACAGTAAGTTAAAGCATCCAATTCTGGTAATCATATTATTAATGTTGAAGACTTCTTCCTATTTTTATGTAAGTTTCCTTTTTTATTTACAGAAATTATGGCAAAACTGGAGTATTCAAAAATATGGCCCCTGGCAATTGTTTGATCTGCCTACTCCTAAAGTTATCATTGTTTATACTTCCTTTATAAACTGCATATTTATATGGTGGTGGTGGTGGTGAAACTTAGGTTAGATTGAATCAGTGTGGAATACATAAATTCAAGAGAGTTAGATGATCTGGCTTGAGATAAAACAACTTTCAATAGTGTTGGGAGTCTGGATTTATAGTACTTATTTGGCACTGTGGTGAACCCACCATAGAGACCTGTATAGCATAGCAATTGGAGAGTCCCTATTATCAGTTTACAGCTTTGATACCATCAATTTATTTATTTATTTATTTTAGAAAATTTATATTGCCACCTACTCTCAGAGCCGAGATGGCGCAGTGGTTAGAGTGCAGTACTGCAGGCTACTTCAGTTGACTGCTAGCTGCAGTTCGGCAGTTCAAATCTCACCGGCTCCAGGTTGACTCAGCCTTCCATCCTTCCGAGGTGGGTAAAATGAGGACCCAGATTGTTGGGGGCAATATGCTGACTCTGTGAACTGCTTAGAGAGGGCTGTAAAGCACTGTAAAGCGGTATATAAGTCTAAGTGCTATTGCTAGTGCTATTGCTACTCACCCATGGCGACTCAAGGCGGCTAACACAATATACTGTAAAAGCATCATATAAAAATAAGAATAATAAAAGAAATAATAAAAAATAATAAAATAATAAAATAATAGCCCCCCTCCCACCCCCATCCCGGCGACAGCACATATTTATACAAGCCATTTAATGGGCTCCATCCCTCTCTGGGTCCCCCCAGGCCCGCTGGCAGAACCACGTCTTCAGCGTCTTTCAGAAGAGTGTTTAGGCCATCTCTTGGTCAACAAGAGTCAGTTTGTTGTATAACAGTGGTTAAGGCACCAGGCTAGAAACAGAGGGATCATAAATTCTAATCTTGTTTTAGGTACAAAGCCAACTGGATGACTTTGGTCAAGTCTCTCTCTCTCAACCCTAGGAAGTAAGCAATGGCACACCAAATTTCCAAGAAAATTGCAGGCAGTAGTCCAGCCAGGCGCCAAAAGTCAACACTGACTCAAAGGTACAAATATATCTCTTGGTCTAAGGCCATGATGGCGAACCTATGGCACGGGTGCCGGAAGTGGCACGCAGAGCCATCTCTCCGGGCATGCGAGACATCGCCCGTTGCTCTTCCGGGTTCCGGCACGCCGGCCAGCTGGTCTTCACGCGTGCGGTAGCACTGGAAACCGGAAGAGCAGCCGCCCGGTGCGCATGCGCGCGCTAGGAAGATGATCTTCCGGTTTCCGGCGTGCGCATGTGCACTGGCCAGCTGGTCTTGGTGCACGCATGCATGCATGTCAGAAACCAGAAGACCAGGTGCCGGTGCGCATGTACGTACCGGAAACCAGAAGATCATCTTCCCAGTGCACTCGGTGCCGAAAAGGTTCGCCAACACTGGTCTAAGGAATGCCAAAGCACCCACCACCAGAAAATAATATTGGCTACCCTCTTGCCTTTAACAACAGCCTGATCTACAGAGAGAAACCTCCTGAACCTTTTAACAGCAGAATTTGGCATATTGTCTATAGGCCATCTTGAAAGTCACAGCAATATGACTTGCTGCTGAAAGTAAAGCTTCTCCTTTTCTGCTTTAATGAACTATGAATAAAATCTATGAAATTAAACAAGAGCTTGGGAATATTTATTTATTAAATGTATAGGCCACCATCTCACTGTTGAGTGACTCTGAGCAGCAGAATATGCTAAGTGGGCATAGCTTTGTCCAGGTAGTGGTCCCCCTCTTTGCTTTTCTTTTGTACTTGGCCTCTGTCTGTTCTGCAGTTGCTCTGAATCATTGGAAAGAGTGGAGGAAGGGTAGACCAGCCACAAAGGTCCCTGTTGCTCATTGTCCCCAACCCCATGTTCTTCTGATCCTGCAGCAAGAACTCATTTCCAGCTTCCATTTCTCAGGGTCTGAACTATCATCTAATGTTCTCTCCTTCCCTCTAATAAGCTTCTTCCTTTGATTGAAGACCTCTCTTCAATATCCCCCAAGAGGAAATAAAAAGGATCATAAATAATATGAAGAAGGATCTTGATCAGTGCTAAATTTGGGACATCTACATATTTGTCTGCTAAAGTTGGGACATCTACATATTTGCCTATATGTCTATGGAGATTCTCAGTCATCCAGGTCATGGTTGCCCCGATGGAGCTTTTTCAAGAGGCAACTGGACTTTCTTGTTTTTCTTTTAAGACAACATTGCCTTTAACAACAGCCTGATCTACAGAGAGAAACCTCCTGAACCTTTTAACAGCAGAATTTGGCATATTGTCTATAGGCCATCTTGAAAGTCACAGCAATATGACTTGCTGCTGAAAGTAAAGCTTCTCCTTTTCTGCTTTAATGAACTATGAATAAAATCTATGAAATTAAACAAGAGCTTGGGAATATTTATTTATTAAATGTATAGGCCACCATCTCACTGTTGAGTGACTCTGAGCAGCAGAATATGCTAAGTGGGCATAGCTTTGTCCAGGTAGTGGTCCCCCTCTTTGCTTTTCTTTTGTACTTGGCCTCTGTCTGTTCTGCAGTTGCTCTGAATCATTGGAAAGAGTGGAGGAAGGGTAGACCAGCCACAAAGGTCCCTGTTGCTCATTGTCCCCAACCCCATGTTCTTCTGATCCTGCAGCAAGAACTCATTTCCAGCTTCCATTTCTCAGGGTCTGAACTATCATCTATTTTTCTGTCCTTCCCTCTAATAAGCTTCTTCCTTTGATTGAAGACCTCTCTTCAATATCCCCCAAGAGGAAATAAAAAGGATCATAAATAATATGAAGAAGGATCTTGATCAGTGCTAAATTTGGGACATCTACATATTTGTCTGCTAAAGTTGGGACATCTACATATTTGCCTATATGTCTATGGAGATTCTCAGTCATCCAGGTCATGGTTGCCCCGATGGAGCTTTTTCAAGAGGCAACTGGACTTTCTTGTTTTTCTTTGAAGACAACATCACCTATATCCAGTCTACAACATAGTCCTTTTGGCAATTCCAAGAAGGCTCCACACCCATTTGCACTACTCAGGTGACCCTGAGAACACAGATAAACCTCCAAGTGGACTCAATGACTTTCTAAAAGAGTGCAAATGAC
Organism: Thermophis baileyi; assembly: GCA_003457575.1. Lineage (NCBI taxonomy): Eukaryota > Metazoa > Chordata > Lepidosauria > Squamata > Dipsadidae > Thermophis > Thermophis baileyi. The sequence goes on from QLTV01012193.1 coordinate 798,520, forward strand.
CAGCTGTCTGAAAGGAGTATAAATCCTTCCATTCCCCATCATCCAATCAGAGCTGAAGAAGCTTCTTGGATGAGAACAAGACAGGTCCAGTTGCCTCTTGAAAAAGCACATTTGTCTATATGGGACATTTCTTAGTAGGTGAGGCTCAGAGTCCCATTTCTTTGAAAAGCCTGCCTCTCTTTCTTGAGAGAGGCATATATAATTATGTGGCACCAATTACAATGTTTACCAGTGAAGTGCTTTATGGATATTATTATGCATTTATCTAATCTGAGTTTTTACTTTCAAATGTGCCGATGGGTTTTTTTTCCTTCTTCTTAAAATTGCCTGAAAACATGAGTCTGAAAGACAGGTAGGCTAAAAGCCAGTTTTCTTCTCTATTTACATGTCCTCTCATTGTGTTTTTCACATGGAAGAGGAAATAAAAAAGCTCATAAACAATATGAAGAAGGATCTTGATCAATGCAGACTTTAGATTCAATTATTATGAATCCTGTTCAAGCAAGACCTGTTAATTCCTTTATTTGTTTATTCTTCATACATAAACCAAACCAACAGTTCTTAACAAACTGGTGACTTCCCCGCCCTCCCGCATAATAGCACATTAAATTTTTAAGTCTTAATCCATCATTAATTTCAATTGTTATAACTAGCTGCCCAAAATCTAAATCAAGAGCAAACTGCTACCACTACTTTTATACACTATTTCAATACGCGCTCTGAAAATATTTACAAAAGAAATCCTGCAGAAGAGAAAATCCATTCAAAGAGGAAAGGGACATTTCCATAAAGACCATCAGTATAGTGGGGTAGGAGCAGAGGTGGGTTGCTCCCGGTTCGGACCAGTTTTTTAGAACCGGTAGTGGGAATTTTCTCCCGCAATCGCGGAGCAATCCGGGAACAATCGCCGGCTGGCCACGCCCACGAACCGGCTCTGTCGGCGGCGCCATAGGCGGCACCATTTTATTTTTGGCTTCTGCGCATGCGCAGAAGCTGTTTTTTGCTTCTGCACATGCGCAGAAGCTGGGTTTTTGGTACTGCGCATGTGCACGCATGTGCGAAGCGCACGCACCCACGCAGTGTGGGAGGAAGCGAACTGGCAGCAAGGTAAGTTAGAACCCACCCCTGGGTAGGAGTGGGGAATCCAGATTGGTCAGGGAGCTTAATACATAAGAAAATCTACAATATATGGAAGGAGAGATTTTCTGCAGTCCTTGTACTACTGAGGACCATTGAGGACTTCAGCAGTTCAAGAATGGAGATGCTTTGGGTCTGCTAATATTTGCTACAATTCCCAGCATCCTTCTTCATTGGCTACAGAGGCTGAAGCTGCAGGGAGTTGTAGTTCATGAACCAAAGGTTCCTCACATCTGGGACAAACCAGACATCAAAGTGTCAACCAGCATCTTTCTGTAGAACATCAGAGATTATATGGTCTTGAAGGAGTATATGAATCAAACTAATAGCAATAGCACTTAGACTTATATACCGCTTCATAGTGCTTTTACAGCCCTCTCTAAGCAGTTTACAGAGTCAGCATATTGACCCCAACAATCTGGGTCCTCATTTTACCCACCTCGGAAGGATGGAAGGCTGAGTCAACCTTGAGCCGGTGAGATTTGAACAGCCGAACTGCAGCTAGCAGTCAGCTGAAGTAGCCTGCAGTGCTGCACTCTAACCACTGCGCCACCTCGGCTCTGTAAAGTCATATCATGAAAAGTCACGATACATCACGTGACGACAACGTGACACTGTGAGTTTGACACCCCTGTCTTTGAATGTTGAATGGTACTTCCAAATGAACCAAAGCCCCGCCCCTGTGGTTGTCAACACAATACAAAGAGGTGGGACATCATTCACATTGCCATGACTACCACCTTGGCTGTGCTGAACAGCTTTCCCCCCCGTCCCCCATGCATGGGGCCGCTAGTAAACCAACACTAGCACCCCAAAAGAAAGAGGAGGGATCATTTCTTGAATTCCTGGGATAATTTCACAGTGTTTGGATTATTCTCACCAGTCAGAAAGGTGTATATGGAGATGGTTCAGTTTGGTTTTTGTGGTGGGTGATTTTTCAGTTCAGATTTGTTGTTGTTTAATCCCAGGAATGCCAACTAATCAAGGAGAGAAGCAACCTAGAAATGAGAAATTTCCTGACAGTTAGAACAATTAATCAGTGGAATGGCTTGCCTTCAGAAGTTGTGGGTGCTCCATCACCATAGGCTTTTAAGAAGAGATTGGACAGCCAATTGTCTGAAATGGTACAGGATTTCCTGCTTGAGCAGGGAGTTGAAGACCTCCAAGGTCCCTTCCAACTTTGTTATTCTGTTATTTCGTTATCTTGCAGGCAACATACGCAGGACAAATTAGTCTCCAACCTTCCCTTTGTGGGGAAGGTTGTTGAGAAAGTGGTNGGAGTTAAAGACCTCCAAGGTCCCTCCAAGGTCAGCTGAAGTAGCCTGCAGTACTGCACTCTAACCACTGCGCCACCTCGGCTCTTCAATATTCAATATTGGCTATTTGCTTTTATTATGAATTGCTTACGCTACTATATAATTGTTACTGATTGAACCAATATTTGCTGTTTGTTTTTGATACGATATACTGCTAGAAATCATTTATTAGTAATTAAGCTTTGTTATTGGCTTCTGCTTATATTATATTATTGTATACTGTCAGAAATTAGTTGTTAGGAACTAATTCTAGCTTAGTGAATTGTAACCTTAATACTGGTTGTACGCATTAGTACAAAGTGTGTTATCTTGCTTCTGTGTCTCGCTTCTATTCTTGGTTTCAAAGCTAGGCACATCCTTGAAAATATAGAAGAAACTGTTACCCAGGAATATCAAGCCCCATCGATAAAGGAACCAGAGTAGGGAGTTTTCCTGCCTCATAAATCCTGAATCCTGAAAGCATTCTGCCGAATAAACAACTTGGCCAAGGGGGAGGGGGAGCCGCACCTACACGAGGCTATAGGAATACTCCATAGATAAAGTGGACAGAGACAAGGGCTTCAGCTGCCTCAACAAAGAACGCTTTAAAGATCACGTTGGTAATGAACCTTTGTCTCTGATTGGGTAAACTTTGTCTCTATCTGCGTAAAATGCATATAATACTCTGAGCCACTCTTGCAGGGTACGGCTATTCCTTACATGCATCTTGTTTGTATGTTTTGGATATAGTTTTGTCACCCAGCTTTTGCTTTGGCCATAAATAAAGGCTGATATTTTTCGCAAGCCTCGTCTCGAGGCTCACTCCCTTTGGCATCTCAGTGGCTCTGGGAAACTTCTGGGACCTTACGGTCTCTTTCATTACTGTTAGGTGGAAGCTAAGTTAGAAATGTTTCTTTGTTTTCTTCCTGGTTCTGATGTCCAGTTCAGCAGGCTAGGGAGAATTCCCTTTTCTTTTTCAATAATTGTGAGTTTGCATAGCTTGGGAATAACCAAGCTACCACTTGGTGCAACACAATGGTCAGGGAATGTTGACAAGCCTTGCCTCCTGAGAAATACCCTTTGCTATTTGCCTCAAATTACTATCTTTGGTCTACTCTGGAAAGAGAGGTTATGTTTGCAGTGTGCAATGCAGTGTAAGAAGAAATCAACCCCCCCCGCCCCCGTTATCCCAAATAAAATATTAACCATAAGGGAAAGCCTCAGAAAAGCCAAAAGACCAAGACGCTAATAAAAAAAAACTGCCCGAAGCCCATTCCACATTCCAGCCAGATGCCTAAAGAAAACATTGTAACAAGAAGCTAACTGCAGATGCCAGCACTTAAGGAGATAACAAGCTTATTGAAAGAGGAAGCCAACTATCTAGATGGCTCCATTCATAAGCAAAGCAAATACTGCAGGCAGAAGAGCCGAGGTGGCTCAGTGGTTAGAGTGCAGTACTGCAGGCTACTTCAGCTGACTGCTAGCTGCAGTTCGGCAGTTCAAATCTCACTGGCTCAAGGTTGACTCAGCCTTCCATCCTTCTGAGGTGGGTAAAATGAGGACCCAGATTGTTGCTGACTCTGTGAACCGCTTAGAGAGGGCTGTAAAAGCATTATGAAGTGGTATATAAGTCTAAGTGCTATTGCTATTCAAGATAGGATATTTCTAAACCCCTTACAGCAATTTTGACAGCTAACAAAAGCAGAGTGAAAGGATTACAGCAAGCAGCCCCTCACCCAAAAAATCTAACACAGGACATAGCCATCAGCCTCAATAAGAATTACCCAACACCTTTTCAGAACACAAAGCCCATATTGCACAAATCCCAAACTTCAAAGTTACAGAAACTATAAAGATCCATCCACTCATTCAGCCATTTGGTCAGCTGTCCCAGAATCACATGCTGCTGGTGGTTCTGCTTCATCAATAAACCAACTTTCTTTCCAATCAGCCTCCATTTTATTTCCAGCGCCTTTCTACCAGCTTGGAACTGAACCAGATGGATTGTTCTTCCAACACTAGGTTACTGAATACTGAATTATGGTAATTCATATTCTGGATTTTCCGAGTACATTGAATCATCAACTGACTGAAAGAGCAGGGTTCACACAGCTCACCAAACCACCAGGGGTGGGTTCTAACTTACCTCACTGCCGGTTCGCTTCCTCCCGTGCCGCGTGGATGCGCTGCGTGGGTGCGCTGCATGGGCACACCGCGTGGGCACGCCGCATGGGCGTGCCGCGTGGGCGCGCCGTGTGGGCGCGTGCATGCGCAGTGCAAAAAAATAAAAAAATTCCTCCCCCCCAAAAAAGCCTAAAACAAGATGGTGACGCATGCACAGTGCCGGAAACTTGGCTTCTGCGCATGCACAGAAGAAAAAAAACCTGGAAAAAAATTCATAATAAATAAATAAAATAAAATAAAAATTTCCAATTTTTTTTTTAAAAAAGATGGCGGCGTGCCATGGACTGGCACTGACCGAACTGAATCTGTGATGTCATCGTGACGTCACCAGCGGGTCGCTACTGGTTCGGGCGAACCCGCTGCGTGGGTGCGCTGCATGGGCACACCGCGTGGGCACGCCGCATGGGCGTGCCGCGTGGGCGCGCCGTGTGGGCGCGTGCATGCGCAGTGCAAAAAAATAAAAAAATTCCTCCCCCCCAAAAAAGCCTAAAACAAGATGGTGACGCATGCACAGTGCCGGAAACTTGGCTTCTGCGCATGCACAGAAGAAAAAAAACCTGGAAAAAAATTCATAATAAATAAATAAAATAAAATAAAAATTTCCAATTTTTTTTTTAAAAAAGATGGCGGCGTGCCATGGACTGGCACTGACCGAACTGAATCTGTGATGTCATCGTGACGTCACCAGCGGGTCGCTACTGGTTCGGGCGAACCGGTCCAAACCAGGAGGAACCCACCTCTGCAAACCACCCCAAAAATAGTACAAGGTTAAAACTAATCAAAACTATATAAATTTACTATAGTATGTATATGTACTTTATACTGTATTGTATATATTATAATAAGCTGGTGCATAAACAGTGTAGTTAAGATGCTGTTGGGTGAGAGAAAAGATTTGGGACAGGATGGAAAGATTAATTTATTTTCTTGGCCCCTGACATCAAAAGAAATCAGCTGGCCATGTTCTTTTTAAGTGAATATCAAATTAAAACCAGATTGGATTGTGTCTGGCAATACTGATTCCTCTCCATATTCTTAGAAGCTAAAGCCCAACAGAGGAAGCTGTGATTCCAGATGTACGTTTCATAAATAACCAGGTTTCCTAGCTGCCAGTTGCTTTAATGTAGCTTCAGTACAATTTAATAAACATAATAGCCTCTTTCTTCATTGTGCCAGAAGCGCTGAGTGAGAGAGGTCGGTGTCAAGAAGAATATACTATCACATCACAGGGATGCAATATATCCAAGAGGCACCTGCAAATAGGAACACTGGGTGCATATATAGAAACCCTCCACATGTGCAGGCTTGTATCCATGCAAGCAAACATGTATACTACTAGAACAAAGACCTATTGGCAAAGGGTCTGTGACAAAGCATACAATAGTTAGGAGAAATGTTCGTATTTTAAAAAATGCAAGCCTCCTGTTGCCTCTAATACTGACAAACCCACAATTCTGCATTGGGTTCCTTTTCTTAATCAGGCAAAAAGCACCATTGCCAGGAGGGAGGTTGCAGGGCAATGCAAGAATGCCCTACAAGAGGAACACGCAGGGGTGAAATTCAGCAGGTTCTGACAGGTTCTGGAGAACCGGTAGTGGAAATTTTGAGTAGTTCGGAGAACCGGTAGCGGAAATTTTGAGTAGTTCGGAGAACCGGCAAATGCCATCTCTGGCTGGCCCCAGAGTGGGGTGGGAATGGAGATTTTGCAATATCCTTCCCCCAGGAGTGGGGAGGGAATGGGGATTTTGCAGTATCCTTCCCCTGGAGTGGGGTGGGAATGGAGATTTTGCAATATCCTTCCCCTAGGAGTGGGGAGGGAATGGAGATTTTGCAGTATCCTTCCCCTGCCATGCCCACCAAGCCACACCCATAGAACCGGTAGGGAAAAATTTTGAATTTCACCCCTGGGTCTGCACCTCCACAACCAAAAAAAATGGCTGTCTCTGAAGCAAGGCCCTGTTTCAGGGACTCTGTGAAGTCAAATATATACTTTTAACATTTTCCATTTTAATTTCTAATGCAATAGATATCAATAGACACAATCTACATCAGGAGTGTCAAACTGGCAGCCCACAGGCTGGATGTGTCACGCACAGGCCACGCCCACCCCAGCTCCGCGAACAGAAAAAATGTCGCAAAATGTCACGTGATGGCAACATGACGCCATGAGTTTGACACCCGTGATCTACATAAACCAAATCTTTTGGGAGTCCTTCATCATTTTTAAGAACGTAAAGGGTTCCTGAGACCAACGTGTTTGAGATCCGCTGGCCTAGAAGACCTCACGGAGTGGCATCTCGCCAATTAATGCCTTTTTAAACCATTTTCCAGTCAGAAATTATCTCTCCCCCCTAGTGGCAATTTTCCTGAAGGTGCCATATGCAATAAAAACAGTATAGAACTGAGGTGGTGATGGGAGGAGGCAGTGTCTTCTGTAATGTGCAGCTCACTTCAAAATTTCAGTGTGACTCTTTCTTTTGCACAATCTGGGCAGCAAGTGTGTAAATGCACCTATACAAGGAAATTCCAATCAAAATTAAATGTACAGATTGGACTGATGCAACGGAATAAACTCCAGCCACACCACAAGCTTGTAACAGAAAGCCTATTTGTACAGAGATGTAGAAGTGCTTATGCTAATGTGAATACTATAAATAGTTGGGGCTAATTCCTTGCTCCTCCCTCTCACCCCTCCCACCCCAACCCTGTTCTCCAGAGGACGCTGAAGTGCTACCCAGCCTTCATTAGCAAAGCTCTACAACCCAATGGGAGACGTCGTTCTTATTATCGCCGGCTTGAAGAGCGGGTGAGGTCAAACAGAAAGCTAGGGTCCAAACAAAGAGAAAACTCAGAAGACCTGACTCCCAGACCCTGCCCAAATCCACCAGGGCTTCTTACTCTGTAAAAACTAGTGATGTCATGTGTAAGGAGTCACTCGGAAGGAATCACGAACATCTCAGTTGCTGGGGAAATGTGATATTCTCTCCATAGCACTTGCTTTATTTTTAGCAGATGGAGTTAAATTAAAGCTGAGCAGGCAGGGCCATAGGACAGAATATTCTGCTCCTAGGGAAATACTTTCCACTGTCTCATTTACCTCTCTGGATCTTTACAGCAAAGCCTCCTAATAGATTATAGTCCTAAAGGCAGATTGTTTTCCAACGTCCATTTTTAAAGGACCCTCTTTCACTCAGTCATCAGACTACCTCAAGTTTCTTCAGAAGTCATTGCAGGCAGATAAAAGCAACTTGTCTAATCTCTCTCACTCAAGCAGAGCCCCTGAAGGTGCGGTGGCTCAGTGGTTTAATGACGCCAAAGATGATCTCTGCTCCAGCGGCTCAAGCCTTAGCACTGCGTGGCGGGGCGAGCACCTGTCACTTGCCTCAGCGTCTGCCCACCTAGCTGTTCGAAAGCATGTTCTACCGGTATGCGAGTAGATAAATAGGTACCACTTCGATGGGGAGATGAATTGGTGCTCCATGCAGGCAGTCAGATAACTGCAGGCTCTGAATTTCCCCAGTTGTGATGCCCGTTTGCAAGGTGGCTCCAGTGGAGGGAGAGGGCCTTGGATGCTGCTGCAGGAAGGGCCGCTCATCTTTCTCTCTGGTGCGAAGATAGCTCGCCCTCCTGTGGTGCACCTTGGGAAGCGCACAATTGTGTACCACAACAGAGCTAGTAAATTAGCAGCAAAACTACTGCTCTGCATTGTAGTCTCCTGGCTAATGTAACAACGCCATACGCTAAACAAATATATAAATAAACAAACAGAGCCCCTTAGATGCCTTCTAGATACTGGATGAGGTAAGCCTACTGTAGTGCATGTAAGATAGCCTGGTACAAGTAGTCCTCAACTTAAAACCACAATTGTGACCAGAATTTCTTCTGGTTGCTAAGCAAGGGAATTGTTAAGTGAATCACACCTGATTTTATGACCTTTTTCAGGGGTGAAATGCTCCTGGTTTGGCCCGGTCCAGGCGTACCTGTAGCGCTGCCTGCTGGTGGTTCAGAGAACCGGTAGCGACGGCAGCGCGAGGCTCCGCCCACCCACCCGGACACTGCCATTTTGTTTTTTTTACCCTCTGCGCATGCGCAAAGCGTTCTGTGCATGCACAGAGGGTGAAAAAGCCCATGCGCGAGTGGAGCACGGGCGTAAAAGCGCACGCGCGGAGCGAGTGCTTCCGAACCGGTAGGGAAGGTAAGTAGATTTCACCGCTGACCTTTTTGCCATGATTGTTAAGCAAATCACTAGTGTTGTTAAGACAATCACACAGTCATTAAGCAAATCTGGCTTCCTACATTAACGTTATCTGTCGGAAGTCAGCTGGAAAGGTGGCAAATGGTGGTCACATGACCCTGAGACACTGCAACCATTGTAAATACATACCAGTTGTGAATTTTGATCATATGACTGTGAGGGCGCTGTAACGGTTGAAAGTGCAAGGACTGGCCATTGTAACTTTGAACGGTCATTAAACAATTGGCTGTAAGTCAAGGACTACCTGTCCAGAGTAACAGAGTTGGAAGGGACCTTGTAGGTCATCTAGTCCAAACCCCTGCTCAAGCAGGAGTCCCTACATCATTTCTGACGTAAACTTAAGGTAAACCGCTCCAAACTTGATTGCATAAAATATGATGTCAGAATCATGTAT
>QLTV01012193.1:808074-850565 GCA_003457575.1 Thermophis baileyi
AACGCAGCTTAGGATTGTATTGGCTTTTTTTTTGCTGCCACTACCTGTATTGACATTCTCCTGGACTGCTTATCTGCTGCATGCTCTGGGATGAGAACTAAAAACTAGAAAGTTGGGTTTATTTATTTATTAATCAGATTTGTATAGCCACCCATTTCACATAAAAGTGACTCTGTGTGGTATATAACAGTCCACTAAAACAAGACATAAAGAGTATGGCTTAATGTGGAAAGGCAGTGTTTCCTAGAAGGAATATGGCACATTTTCTGAAGAAATTTGAAAATATCAAATAAATAGGGGATTGATCATAGCACAGCTTTTTGTAAAACTAATTGCCTCAAAAAAAAAAAAATCCACACACACACACAAAAACACACAAACCCCAGGAATTCTTGTATGTCCCAAAAGTGCTTTTTTCAAAAGGCAACTGGACTTTCTTGTTTTTCTTTGAAGACATTTTGCTTCTCATCCAAGAAGCTTCTTCAGCTCTGACTGGATGGTGGGGAATGGAAGGATTTATACTCCTTGCAGACAGCTGGTCATTTGCATTCTTTTTAGAGAGTCATCGAGGACACCTGGAGGTTTATCTGTGTTGTCAGGGTCACCTGAGTGGTGCAAATAGGTGTGGAGCCTTCTTGGAACTGTTGAAAGGACTGTGTTGTAGACTGGAGATAGATGATGTTATATCCCTTCCCCCTCTGTTGAGAGAGGGCTGTTCAATTTTGACACAGATAGCCTCTTTCACCCCTCTTTCAAACCAGTGGTCCAAAATAAAGAAAAACAAGAAGGTCCAGTTGCCTCTTGAAAAAAGCAACAACTATGGGACAACTATGACCTGGATGACTGAGAATCTCCATAGAGAGGAATTCTAGTATTTAACAAGACATGCTGTCTCTATAAACGTGTGTCGAGATAAGTAGGGAAATGCTTCCTGTATGAATCCAGGTGGTTCTTTTGGGCTTCTGGATGGCCTAAGAGGCCATTGGCCATGGTTTGTATCCATCTAAACTATCTAGTACAGTGTTGGCAAACCTTTTTGGCACTGAGTGCTGAAACATGCGTGTGCCGGAAACTGGAAGAGCAGCCACCTGGTGCGCATGCGCGCGCCAGGAAGATGATCTTCTGGTTTCCGGCACTCGCATGCGCACCGGCCACCTGGTCTTCCGGTTTCTGTCGTGCATGCGTGTGCAAAGACCAGCTGGCTGGTGCACATGCTGGAAACTGGAAGACCATCTTCCCGGTGCGCGCATGCACACCGGGTGGCTGTTCTTCCGGTTTCTGGCACTCCCGCGTGTGTGAAGACCAGCTGGCCGGCGCGCCGGAACCCAGAAGAGCAACGGGTGATGGCTCATGTGCCTGGAGAGATGGTTCTGCTTGCCACTTCCGGCACACATGCCATAGGTTCGCCATCATGATTCTAGTAGGTTAACCTAGAATCTACTAGAATCTAGTAGGTTAACCTTGGAGACACTCTTTTTGCAGTCTTTTCTGTTGGGAAGTGTCCAGAAAGTGGTGCTGGATGGCTATTGTTCATCCCTTAGGCCAGGGGTGGGGAACTATGGCCCCTTTATGACCTGTGGACTTCAACTCCCAGAATTCATGGCTGGCTCAGGAACTCTGGGAGTAGAAGTCCAGGGGTCATAAAGGGGCCATAGTTCTCCACCCTTGCCTTAGGCTATTAGCCTATATCGGTGTTTCTCAACCTCAACCACTTTAAGATGTGTGAACTTCAACTCCCAGAATTACCCAACCAGCCTTGCTTCTGGGCAAAATTTACAATATGTAAGATTTAGGATGTTTATGGCCTCCAGTCTAATTTCAAAGCTCCTCTACAAATTATACAGTCAGACTTCAGACTATGTAATTGTTTTGCACTGGGATTCTCTGGATGAGAAGGAAGAGCAAGGTAAAATGAGACTCTGTAGTCCCGTCAGTACTGACTTTCGGATTCCGCAACCAATGCCTTGTGGCCCTTGAGAGAAGACATTCTCTCCACCTCTGTAACACATAAAAGTTGTAGAGTTGTTAGAGGAATAAACTTCCAAAATTCCTCTCCTGTGTCCACAGATTCCATCTACATCTTTCATCATTTACGGTTGTTGCTGCACATTTAGATTTAATTCAACGTTCTTCATCAACAGGGTAGAAATAAGCTTGAGCCACCACTTTAAGATGCCTGTCAGATAGCAGAAGCTCCAGAACACTTCAGCAAATAACCAAGTCAAGTCCCTTGCTTGAGGCATGCAAATCAGATAAGGAAGGTCATCTCTTCTCTCTAACCTGATGGCACAATGGGAATGTTCCCCTGCTCCAAAGTGTCAGGTTAGGGTCTTGCTTACCAGGATGGCTTTTCTGTAGCTCTAAGTTTGTCTGGCTTTCCCTGCTTAATTAGTTATTGCTGCAGTCCCGCTCTTATATTATGACTCAAATTAAACTCCATTTCGGGGTGATTTATTGTCCATCTTGACCGCAAGTCTTTGCATCATCCTTCGGGGCAGAAGCAGTATATTATGCTTATTGTGCATCTTTCTTCTTGATTGTGTTTTAAATGACACTGTTGTCACTTAAATGAGCTGTCGGTCTGATGCCTGGGAAGCAAGGCTGTTGAGTTGCAAAGGTAGGGGCAGTGGGCTAGGGGAGAAAAACACCCACCCCCCTGTACTATGATTATTGGATTGGGGAGGTGATCAGCTTTAGGACTGTCATGTGCTGGCGGAGGCAGAGGTACATTGGTTATTGCTGAAATCAACATAACATGCAGCAGCATCTTTTCCAGCAGAGAGTTGGACCATTTGCGTGAACACATGGCGAACTAATTCACACTTTAAATTAAGCCGTTGTATGTTTAACAGTGTTTCTTGAATAAGCCGATATTGGCTGTGTTTGTTCATCTCACTAATCCAGAAATCATAATTTATAGATCATGGTTCTAAATTTATCCAACATAATATAAATTTAAGCCAGAATCAAACAATGGACAAGGGCTTCCCACAAACTTTCTTTCTCTGCAGCTCACTCCCACCTAGTCTGTCTTTCTTTCTTTCTTTCTTTCTTTCTTTCTTTCTTTCTTTCTTTCTTTCTTTCTTTCTTTCTTTCTTTCTTTCTTTCTTTCTTTCTTTCTTTCTTTCTTTCTTTCTTTCTTTCCTCCCTCCCTCCCTCCCGCCCGCTTTCTTTCTTTCTTTCTTTCTTTCTTTCTTTCTTTCTTTCTTTCTTTCTTTCTTTCTTTCTTTCTTTCTTTCTTTCTCTTTCTTTCTTTCTTTCTTTCCTCCCTCCCTCCCTCCCTCCCGCCTTCTTTTTTTCTTTTTTTTTTTCTTTTTTTTTTTCTTTTTTTTTTTCTTTTTCTCTTTTTTTTTCTTTCTTTCTCTGCCCCACCTAGTCTGTCTTTCTTTCTTTCTTTCTTTCTTTCTTTCTTTCTTTCTTTCTTTCTTTCTTTCTTTCTTTCTTTCTTTCTTTCTTTCTTTCTTTCTTTCTTTCTTTCTTTCTTTCTCTCTTTCTCTCTCTCTCTCTCTCTCTCTCTCTCTCTCTCTCTCTCTCTCTCTCTCTCTTTTTATCAATCCACATTACTTGAAATTATCTTTACATATGCTATAATAGCAGGATTGGCTTAAGATGCTTTGCTGCCTTTATAGAAGTAGGAAATGTTATTTTTCTCTGTGGCAAGGTTCTGTGTACTGAAAGCTGATCCAGGTATGAGAAAAGCAAAAGATTACAAGAATAAATGAACAATAAATGACTAATAACTAACAATCTGATGCCCCTTTATGACACCCACATTTACAGTAACTGTTGAGTTATTATAGCTGTACCTTTGTGCTTAATGAAAGGGCCAGCCAGCTATGCATTATCACTTTATTAATCAGAGGAGCAAATAATTACAATACTGTGGTAAAATGCCACTCACTTTGAGTTGTTGTTTTCATCTTAAAAGGCCAATATTTCCTCCTGAGTTCATGGTGCTGACATTTTTAATACACATTTGACCTCTTTTGATATGATATGTGGTATGAGTGGCCATCCGTGCTACTTAGGTAGAAAGGAAATATCCTCTTTATAGAGTGTCAGAGGTGTTGTGTGGGATGTTATATCATATTTAATGAAAGATTAAAAATAGTATAATATATACTTACATGTACATACTGTGCTACCTTCATCAGAAAGAAAAGCACTCAACAACATCCCAATTCTCCACTCTGTTTTGGAAAATAGTAGAATATGTAACTAGAGAAAGAAAGATCTTGCTATGAGCAAGATTATTTAATTGCTCTGCTGTACAGTATTTTCAGAAGGATCTGGAATCATTGAAAATATGTATTTTCAATACATATATTGAAAACATATCCCACATATATCCCCTCTCTGTCCCACCCCAAAATATCCAGAATAAATATTGTTTGCCAACAGGTGACAGTAGTAGACAAGAGAGAAGTTCATTAAAGTTCACAGTTTGAAAAATGTTTGATTTTAAAATCTCTCTCTCTCAAACCACCACACGTCCTCCGATGTACCTATCAACCTTAGCTGATGCAACCGCAATTTCACACAAATTGGCAGAACACTTTTGCAGTGAAAGACAATATTTTCCTATAATTTCAAGCAAGGATGATTGTGAATGCAAGTTTACTAAGATGGACCTCCACATGTTAGAATTGTTTAAATTAGAAAATGATGTCTGTTTTTGAAAGCATGCACATCACCAAACGTCCCACTGAAATTCTCCACTTTCCAAGGATACTTCCGTTCCGTGAAATAGCAGAATGATTGCAAATTTGAAGCAAAGAAAGCTGTAAGGATAAATAAAATAAGATGGCTGGAAGCAGATAAAGCAAAGCAGATGCCATGACCACGAGGAGGGAAAAATCAAGACTGGGTAATGAGGACTCAGGGGAATAAGGAACATCATGGACAAGACTGTGTGGTCAGAAACATAGAATAGCTGTATTTGGAAAGGCAGCAGAACATGGACGAGAAGGAAGGAGGAGGATGTGAAGGAACAGAAAGTAAACTTGAGATACTCCAGTTAATTGTGACAGTTCTGAATCATAAAGATCATGGTATGGATAACCTCATCATTGAAGGGGCATCTGCCATAGTAGATATTTTAGGGCATGAATAGTTTGGCTAGGTTTGCTGGGCTTAATTCCTATCTTATGTAAAAGGTAAAGGTAAAGGTTCCCCTCGCACAGGAGTGGGTTCCTCCTGGTTCGGACCGGTTCTCCCAAACTGGTAGCGGCCCGCTGGTGATGTCACGATGACGTCACTGAACCGGATCGGTCGGTGCCGGTCCATGGGGGCCGCCATCTCTTTTTTTTTTGAATTTTTTTTGAATTTTTCCTTCTGAGCATGCGCAGAAGCCGACTTCCAGCACTGTGCATGTGGTCACCATCTTTTTTTCAGCTTTGGGGTTTTTTTTGGATTTTTTGTTACTGCGCATGCACGTGCGCGCGAGGGAGCGAACCGGCAGCGAGGTAAGTTGGAACCCACCCCTGCCCTTGCACATATGTGCTAGTCATTCCCGACTCTAGGGGGCGGTGCTCATCTCCGTTTCAAAGCCAAAGAGCCAGCGCTGTCCAAAGATGTCTCCGTGGTCATGTGGCCAGCATGACTAAATGCCGAAGGTGCACGGAACGCTGTTACCTTCCCACCAAGGTGGTCCCTATTTTTCTACTTGCATTTTTACATGCTTTCGAACTGCTAGGTTGGCAGAAGCTGGGACAAGTAACAGGACAAGTAACGGTTACGCGGCGCTAGGGATTTGAACCACCGAACTGTCGACCTTTCTGTTCGACAAGCTCAGCGTCTTAGCCACTGAGCCACCGCATCCCTATCCTATCTTATGTAAAATGACCTAATATGTTGAGGTGCAACAGAAGGTCAACAGCTAGAGAAGGGCATTTCTAATATTTTCCTAAAACATGGTAAATATTACCTCAAGCTGAGTCCATTTTTTCTTCCTACATGGGTATGTCTATGTAATATTTAGTTTGTTGCTACCTTCTGTGATGCTCAGCAGTTTTGAGGTCATCCAAGGTTGGCTAGATGTTACCATTTACACTGGATCTTAAACAATGCTTACAAGATTTTGATCTTATTGTGAATTCTTATGCAAATTGACCTAATCCAAACTTTAATGTGCAAATTAGGATGTATGTGATAGAATACCTAACAACCTTAAGAACATAGAAGAAGTAGAAGGAAATGTAAGAGAGTGTTTTTCAGAAGAGATTCTTGTTCCAGGAGAGGGAAGTAGTGTTAGAGAAGGGTCATAGAGGAGCTCCACCTTAATTACACTACATAGAAGTTGTGTAGTAAAAAAATTGATTTGATAGACTTTCAAGTTTCTGTTACATTACTCTACTAAATATTTTTTCTAAATCTTTCCAAATAATTCTTGTTTCCTAAACTTGCCAGGACCTGATAAGGTATTTGTTGTGAAATACCATGGTTCCAAAATGTTCAGATAAAATATCAAAATATTTTTCAAAATGCACATAGTGGGGGGGGGATGTTTGGGAAATTGACAGCACAATTCTATGCACAATTAATCAGAAGACCATCACTCTGAATTTAATGGAACATAACCTAAGGTAAATATGTATCAGAAGGAAGCCTTAAGATAGCTTTAAGTGTGGGATATTTTTGTGTGAATGCCTATTTTACCTTTGTTTTGCATATTTGAATTTTATTGTTTATTACAATTAAATGTGTTTTAAGTGCATATTTTGAGAGACGGATATACTTTCGTTTTGTTTTTTAAAAAAGAAATGCCTTTTCTAGAAGATTGCTGATAAGCTTTTGAGGAGCCTTGTTTCACCATAATATATAGTCTTTAAAACCAAGAAATGTGAAACAAAATGGCCCAGAGCTACATGGATACCAACGCAAGGGTCATACCCATTTTATGATGAACCTGGTGTATACTTTATTTATGTCTTGATTCAAACAATTGTGTTTCAGTTGTAAAATGTGATTGATTTGGCCCAGTCAATGTATTAAGATCCTTCTTGCTCAATAACAATATTGTTGTGGCATTGTACAATTGTTTCTTCTCTCACTGTAAATATATTCCTCAAAATTAGCATTTGGAATCCATTATAAAGCTCAAATCAATTACATATCTTTGATGGCACATGGCAGGCTAATGTTATGAAATTAAGTGCTGTTTAAATTAGCCACGTTAATAGCCCAGAGCTTGTAAGCTTCTATTGTTAAATGTGCACAAGAAACTGGAATAGATCATTTTTAATACTGGAAAGCTGCACTGATATGTTATGAATGATGGTGTAAGGAAACAACCATTCCTGATTGTCCCATTTCATTTGGTCTTGCCATCACTCAAGAGGCATTAGGAACTGCTTGGACTTGTTTACAACTGTCCCATCTAATGTGCCACAGAACTGTATATGGCCATTTCTTAAAGGCATACTCTTTCAGATAGTGTTGGACTATGACTTCCTTCAGATCTACACACCAGAGCAGAATGTTAGGGGTGAAGAGGACTGTGATCCATTCATAATTCCCATTCAGATGAGTCCAAGGAGCAACTGGGGCAGGCTACATTAGTGTTCCTCTACCTAAATGGCCTACACTGGTCATTGCATTCACTTGGATAGGAAGTACAGGACATATGCTAGTAGTATATAATCCTGAGCTCGCTTGTGTTCCTTGGTTGCTTTCTGATCTGGACTTGCTTCTTACTCCTATTTCTCCTTTATCAAAGGATAAATTCTGACTTACCCTTTGATGTTAACTCTTGGATAATCTCTCACTGATTCTGAGTAATGAGTTCTGGTTGGTCGCACTGGTTTCTATCTCATTTTAGATATTTGCTTCCAATTATATCCGATCAGATGACTAACTTCCATCCTTATTTTTGAGTAGGACTGCCCAGAGGGGTTGTTGCTTTTTCTCTCTTTTAGGGGTGGGTCTTCAGCTAATGTCCTTCATGGGAAATTCATCCAGTGATCTTAGATGAGTGCTACTTAGCCACGGTTATCAAATTACAACAAAAGAAAACTCCAGCTCTCATGGAGGATATTTTAAGGCAGAGGAGTAAAAAGTGCAATGCAGGCATAGCATGTAGTTGCCCAACATCCTTGAGTGACTCCCAGCATCCTTGAAAGCAGATAGGGTAATTTCTTAAAGCTGCAACCCCATTCCAAATGGGACATGACCTTCTTTCAATAAGCCACACAATGCCTGGTGTGACCTTCAAGCTAATGGATGTGGTGTGCCCAGTGTTAAGATTTTGGGGAGAGTCAGTTGTAGAGGTTAAAAGTATCAGGTTACAAATTAGGAGACTGTGAGTTGAGTCCTGCCTCAGGCATGAAGCCAGCTTAGTCCTACCTAAGGAGGTTATGACAAACCACTTCCAAAAATGTTGTCAAGAAAATGGCAGGCAATCCCCAGGAGTCAAGACTGACTTGAGGGCATGAGCATTTACATGTGTACATGCATGCATGCATGCATGCATGCACGCACGCACACACACACACACACACACACACACAGGAGTTGCAACAGGTAAGATTCTAAGGGTTCTGAGAATGGAATGGGACAACTTGCTGCAGCCAACTCGCTATGTCTAACTTGCCGCGTGACAATTTAACAATTTCAATTTAATTATTTCAAATAAATAAAAAATATTTTCATTGTTGAAATTCACATTTCATTTTGTCCGCATCCTTTCTTTAGTGCTTCCATTTCACCATTTCTTTGATATTAGTGTAAATCTTGTCCTGCAGCAAGTTGTCCCATGGTGAGCTGGCTGTGGCGAGCTGTCCCGTGGTGAGTTGGCCGCAGCAAGTTGGCCCCGGCAAATTGGCTGTGGTGAGTTGGCCATGGTGAGCTGGCCGTGGTGAATTGTCATAGACCCTTCTGAGATGCCCTAGCCTACTATGTACATTAAGATCGGATCACATGTATAATCTGGAAAAAAAAGTCAGTATTGCACTTGCCCGGGAGTGGGGAAATTGGGACACTGTACTTTTTAACAAAGAAAGAAATGTGGATATACATTGATATATGCAAGAAACTACTCACAATTACTGTTTGAGGAATATAGGTTTCATTGTTATTTAGTGAATACTTTCTATACTGATCTGATTTTTTTTTCCTTCTAAAAGTTTTTTCCCCACTTTTTTTTATTTTAGAGATTGTGGCCATTGGGAATAATATTCAGCAGCAGGCTGCAATCATTTTTTTTAAAAAATGTCTTAATACTCTGCAGCAGGGGGAAGGTTCTGTTCCCATCCTTTTTTTATCCTAGCACAGATATTTAATATTCACAAATCCTTGTTTTCTTCGTTATGTTTATTTTTTGATTAATGTTCCCTTCATTTGCATTTTTTTTCAAGGGATGGTGAAGGTACATGAAAGGAATATTAATCAAAATGGGTGAAAACCACAAGAAGTAAAGAGCGGCCTGCCTGTAGTGGAGTAAACTAATAATAAGGTAAGCAGAAGTTATTGGAAAGAACTTTCCTTTGAGAACTTTTCAAGAAAAATTTCAGGCTGACATTCCTATAAATCAGGGGTCCCCAACCCCTGAGCCGTGGCCCACTACCGGGCCGTGGCCTATTCAGAACCAGGCCGTGAGATAGGCACACCTCCACTTGCATGAATGGCGCCCCCAAAGGCTTCTCTTCTCTTGTGTGTGAGTGAAGCTGCACGTGCGTGTAGGCCAGCCCACCACTCGTGCGGCCCAGTTCCCCTCCCCCTCGCCCAGCTGGGCTGCCAAGCTACAATGGTTGGGCATTGCTGCTATAAATGACAGAGAACATAATCAGGAATCGATAGAAGAGAATATTTGTATCTCAGGGTTGAACTGTGGGATCCTAGGTGTTCCCTGAGCTTTGTAGTTTTGTAGGACACCTGATCCGCTTTTGGAGCATCGGGCAACCTCGGTGAGTCTCAAGGAGCACGAGACCGTGCCCCCAAAGGCTTCTCTTATCCATGCCAAAAGCTTTTGCAAACAGACGAAAGGCTTCGGGGGAGCGATCTCCTGCTGCTTCAGGCCTTCCATCCCTTTGCAAAAGCTTTTGGCGCAGAGAAGCCTGAAGGAGCATGAAACCACGCCCCCAAAGGCTTTTCTTATCTCATGTGTGAGTGGAGCTGCATGTGCCAGCCCACCACTCGCACGGCCCCATTCGCCTCTCCCCCCTAGCCGTACCGCCAACCGCAAAGATTGGGGACCACTGCTATAAATGACAGAGAACATAATCAGGAATCGATAGAAGAGAACACTTGCAGCTCAGGGTTGAACTGTGGGATCCTAGGTGCTCCCTGAGCTTTGCAGTTTTCTTGCAGACATTTCATTACCCAACTAGATAACATCATCAGTGTTCATAGGGAGTGGAGTTTGCTCTCACTGAAACGTCTGCAAGAAAACCACCAATCTCAGAGAGCATCAAGGACCCTACATAATCAGAAATGGAAAGAAACCTTTCTTGACGAAGGTACTTGTCTTAGAATAACAGAGCTGGAAGGGACTTTGGAGGTCTTCTAGTCCAACCCCCTGCTTAGGCAGGAAACCCTACACCACTTCAGACAAATGGTTATCCAATCTCGTCTTAAATGCAGGGATGCAGGGAGAGGGAGAAACAGCTGAATACTGTAGATCACTGGAACAGAATCTGTGACACCAACCACATTATAAGGAATTCATTCTCTTCCCAAGCTTGCCTGCCAGCCAAGGAATTGCAATGACCAGAAATTCCCCACAATTATTTGTCACTTTCCTCACCATTTCTGGGATTGACATAGCAATTTCCTTATTTATTTACATAAATTAGCATTTGTTTAGTGACGATTTGAAGTTACCACACTGAAAAAAGTGACTTGCAACCGGACCTCGCACTAACGACCATTGTAGCATCCCCACAGTCACATGATCAAAATTCAGGCACTTGGCAACCAGCATTTTAGTTACAACGGTTGCAGCATCCGATAATTTGAATACTATCTAGAGCAGTTAAAAATAATTTTGTGCATCTGCTTTTTAAGATACAGTGTGGGATTTGGTGGTTTTCTAGGTGTTGCTGAACTACAACTTATTTATTTATTATTTATTATTTACATTTCTATGCCGCCCAACTCCCAAGGGACTCTGGGTGGCTTACAGCAAAAATATAAAAATCATTAAAAAAAACATTATAAAAACATTTAAAATACAACAATTTAAAAACCCATGCACACCATTCATGGCCGGATCTCGCAGGATTACAACCGCGAGATCAACGGCAAGATCAACGGCCCCAGGCCTGCTGGAAAAGCCAGGTCTTCACCGCTTTCCGGAAGGCCAATAGGGTGGGGGCAGTCCAAATCTCAGGAAGTAACTGGTTCCAGAGGGCTGGGGCAGCCACAGAGAAGGCCCTCCCCCATGGACCCGCCAGCCGGCACTGTTTAGCTGATAGGACCCGGAGGAGACCAACTCTGTGGGATCTTACCGGTCGCTGGGAGCTATGTGGTAGAAGGTGGTCTCGAAGATAGCCTGGCCCTGAGCCATATAGGGCTTTAAAGGTAATAACCAACACCTTGAATTGTGCCCGGAGACCAATAGGGAGCCAGTGTAGCTCGCGGAGAATTGGTGTAATATGGGTGTACCTAGGTGTACCCATAATAGCTCACGCAGCTGCATTCTGGACCAACTGTAGTCTCCCATCAGGCCAACTAATCTGAAGGGATGCTGAAAGTTGTAATTCAGAGCAATCACAGCAAAGCCACAAGGTCCTACCTCGTGTTTCAATGATAAATATTGTCTACACATCTGTTTGCTTCCACATACTCAGCTTACATATGCATACATATATCGGAATTAAAAAGAAGTTCATAACGCAATGCTCTTTTCAATAGGGAGCATACAGCTAACCCTTGATTTACAACTGAGAGGGATCTTGGAGTCCTAGTGGACAATCACTTAAATATGAGCCAGCAGTGTGCTGCATCTGCCAAAATAACCAACATAGTCCTAGGCTGCATTAATAGAGGGATAGAATCAAGGTCACACAAAGTGTTAATACCACTTTATAATGCCTTGGTAAGGCCACACTTGGAATACTGCATCCAGTTTTGCTTGCCGCAATATAAAAAAGATGTTGAGACTCTAGAAAGAGTGCAGAGAAGAGCAACAAAGATGATTAGGGAACTGGAGGCTAAAACATATAAAGAACGGTTGTTGGAATTGGGTATGTCTAGTTTGATGAAAAGGGGTGACGTGATAGCAGCGTTCCAATATCTGAGGGGCTGCCACAAAGAAGAAGGGGGTCAACCTATTCTCCAAATCACCTAAAGGCAGGACAAGAAGTGATGGATGGAAACAAATCAAGGAGAGAAGCAACCTAGAACTAAGGAGAAGCCTCCTGACAGTGAGAACAATTAACTAGTGGAACGACTTGCCTCCAGAAATTGTGACTGCTCCATCACAGGAGGTTTTTAAGAAGAGATCAGACAAACATTTGTCTGAAATGGTATAGGGTTTCCTGTCTGAACAAGGGGTTGGGCTAGAAGTCCTCCAAGGTCCCTTCCAACTCTGTTATTCTGTTAGTCTATTTGCTTAGCGACTGTTCATAGTTACAACATTAAAAAAAAATGAATTGCAACCGGTCCTTGCACTTACAACTGTTGCAACATACCCATGGTTGCACGATCAAAATTTAGGTGCTTAGCAACCTGCCTGCATTTATGATGATTGCAGCATTTAGTGGTTCACCCTCTATAACCTTCCCAGCTGGCTTCTGACAAGCAAAGTCAATGGGGGAAGCAGGATTTGCTTAACGGATGGCTGCGTCATTGCTTAACAATCATGGCAAAAAAGGTCATAACATTGGGTGTGACTCGCTTAATAGCCACCTTGCTTAGCAATGGAAATTCTGGTCCCAATTGTGGTTGTAAGTCAAGGACCACCTGTAATTATGATAATACGTCTGTCCCCTGGAATTCCTTTCCAGAGCTGTGGAAGCAGAGAGAGAAACTCCACTGTAAACATTCAGCTTGTTTGTGGTTCTGTGTATTGAACTGCTTTTCAGAGATCACCTAAGGAGGCAGGCTAAAGCAGGGGTCTCCAACCTTGGCAACTTTAAGACCTGTGGACTTCAACTCCCAGAATTCCTCAGCCAGCTGGCTGAGGAATTCTGGGAGTTGAAGTCCACAAGTCTTAAAGTTGCCAAGGTTGGAGACCCCTGGTCTAAAGTAAAGTATGCTGTTATTTTTAAATGCTGTGAAACCAGGGGTGGGTTCTAACTTACCTCGCTGCCAGTTCGCTTCCTCCCATGCCGCGTGGCTGCGCGTGCATTGCGTGGCTGCATGCGCATTACGTGCGGGTGCGCGGATGCGTGGGCGCAGCCACGCATGTGCAGTGCTGAAAATTCAACTTCTACACAAGCGCAGAAGCAAAACAAGCAAAAAATAGCCAAAAAAAGCCAAAAACAAGATGGCGGTGCATGCGCAGAAGCAAAAACCAGCAGAAAATTAAAAAAAAAAAATCCCCCCCCCCAAAAAAATTCCCAAAAAAAGATGGCAGCATCCACGGACCGGCACCGACAGAACCGGCTCCGTGACGTCACCACCAGTTTCCTACCGGTTCTATAGAACCGGTGCGAACCGGGAGGAACCCACCTCTGTGTGAAACCTTCAATGAGCAGCAGGTAAGGCTTATGGCGCTTAAATGGCTTTGAGCCATTTAACACATTTGTACCATCTTAAATGCTGAATGCAGCATTAGGGAATTTCTAGCAGAGAGTTTCCTTTTATCTTCTGGTCTTCCCCATGTCCTATCTCACTTTTTGCCTCTAGCACAGGGATCCCCAACCGCAGCTCTGTGGACTGGCACCGGTCCGCAGCATGCCAGAAACAGGGCCACACAAACAAGTGAAGCCCCATCCATGGGATGCAGGCAGCACGTGAAACCACACCTCCTCCAGTCCACAGAAAAACGTCTCTCCACAGAACCGGTCCCTTGTGCCCAAAAGGTTGGAGGCCGCTGCTCTAGCAGTAATCGAAAGCCCCCACCCCTTTTTAAAAAAAGCCAATCTCTCTATGTCAACTTACCATGATGGATGTGTGTTTTTATAAGCATGTTGATCCCTGCTTATCACCTGCTAAATAGAACAATGACCTTAGCTGACCTCTGCAGTCTTTCTTTTCGTTCTTTCCTCAAGCTAACCCTTATGGTCAAATCACTAACTGTCTCACGTGGTAAAGAGAGAAACAGAAGCACTCTAAGGCAATCTACTGTATTAAACAAGGAACAATCACTCTAGGAGAACTCAAAAGTAAATGGTGTTTTTACATGAAGTCAAACTGGGATCTACAGGAAACAGAATGAGGTGATAAGGTGAAATGGAAACTAATCAAGCAGAGAAGCAACCTAGAACTAAGGAGAAATTTCCTGACAGTTAGAACAATTAATCAGTGGAACAACTTGCCTCCAGAAGTTGTGGATGCTCCAACACCGGAAGTATTTAAGAAGAGATTGGACAACCATTTGTCTGAAATGGTATAGGGTTTCCTGCCTGAGCAGGGGGTTGGACTAGAAGACCTCCAATGTCCCTTCCAACTCTGTTAAGAGTTCAGAGGTGGTAGAATGGACTGGGCCATCTCAGAAGGCAAGTGGGCTACTTCCTCTTCTAGCATCTTCTCTTATTCAAGGTTGGCGTGTATCAGTGCTATTAGCATATTGCTGCTACAGTCTGAAACAAGCTGATTATATTTTTGCCAAACCACATACATAGATTTTTCAGCTAGGATATATGGCGTCTCTCAGTGCTGCATTTAATAATATAGATTAAATAATACATATATTTCCTTCATAAATTAATGGAGGAACTTGGTATTTTTCATTGAATATCACATGTCATAAATTTTCCAGATAATTTTCTTGTTGTTGTTCACAATTTTGCCATTGATTGTTGTCCTTACATTGAAGGACATTTTCAACCCATTATATTTTTGGTTATCTTCTGAAATCCACACTTCAAGGCTTCTGACAGGAATTCTATCATTCTGGATCATTGTCCATGCTTCTATTCCATGTTAAAGTGGCAAGATGTAATAGCGTACACTCATCAAAGGTGGATTTGGGGACATCATACTCTTGAGTGATTCCTTACTTTAAACACTTCCTACAGATAGAGAAACCAATAGAGCAGGAATCTTTCTCCGTGGTGTTTGAGTTTCCTGATGAAATTGTTGCACAGTTATCCTGAACTCCACCACTTTATTTTTCTATATTTGGATGCCCACCCTTCTCTTCTGACTAGAACCTCACAAACTGGAGACTACCATGCCCTCTTCCAGGAGACTCCATTCCCTTTCTCCTATCTTCCCCCCCCCACACATTATTTTATGCTCCCAATTTCTCTCTCTCACTTCCTCACGTCACTCACTCTCAAAAGTCACCCAACATCTGTGTCCGCTGAGCCCAACTTTCAGTTTGGGAAGTTGTCAATGATCTCCCTATTGATTCAGAGTTCTTCTGAAGCACACAGAAGAAATCAGAACTGCAGTACATCACTTCCTGAGACTGGCAGGTCTCAGGTCTGACCAGGGCTAGTAACCTTTACCTCAAGCAAAATAATTTATGTCCTTGGTGGTGTCCTTGTTTTTGCCTTCTGGGTTGATCATGAAAGTTACTTTTTGAAAGAAGTCAGTGGAGGCATAATTTAGCTAAGATTGGAAAGATGGCACAATGTGGGTGTGAAGTTTCCGAAAGACGCTCTAATTAATTCAGGAGCCATAAGACAAAGTCCAAAAGAAATACAAAGATTTATTAAAAGCGACATCTCGGCAATACTCCGTTGCAGTCAGAACTGAGTTCACGCAGGCTGCACATCGTCATGACCCTGTTTCCCCCCTTCTCATTGGCCATGCCATAAATCACATTCTCCAATTAATCACGTTGGCGGGTTGTGACCCCCCCCACACCCCTCCTTCTGACTCCAGTAGCCTAGGACACAATCAGTAAAAGAAACATTTGTGGAATGCATTTACAGTTAGGGCAGTTAGCCCTCCTCCAGCTTCCCCCCCCTTCTTTTCATGGCAACTTGAAATCTTTGCAAGTTGACAGTGGGCTTGTGATTTATTTCCATCCTTCCATCTGCCTCCTGCTGCCCCAGCAATAATTTCATCTTGGCTTTCTGTACTGAGCTCTCAGCATAGACTAGGACTTTGAACTGGAAAAAAAAACATTCTATAGATCTAGATCAGAGTTCCCAACCTTAGCAACTTTAAAACACATGGTCCAACTCTCAGAATTCCTCAGGTAGTCAGTCTGGCTGGGGAATTCTGGAAGAATTCTGAAATTCTGCTTGAGCAGGGGGTTGGTTTAGAAGACCTCCAAGGTCCCTTCCAACTCTATTACTCTGTGTTCTAAGTTGAAGTCCACATGTCTTAAAGTTCCCAAGGTTGGGAAACCATGATCTCGAGGATCTTTTCTCAGTGTAGTAGCTTCCAGATCTGTTGAATCACAATTCCCAAGTTTACTGAGAGCTCATTAGCAAATTGCTTGAATTATTGGTATTGAATAGCATATAAATTAAAAAATAACCAACCAACCAAACACAATGTTAGAGAAGTGAAGTAGTAAAATAGTTGCTTGAGTGATGCATAAGTTTATTCAAGAAAAGAACAGAATGCAACAGAAATTTGGTGTTTCCCTTGCTTCCCATTGCAATCTGAGTTAACAGCTCTTCATTTCCTACTATTCATGAATGGCTTGCTCTAGAACTAATTTCCTTTTACACTATTCTAAATATAAATAAAACAAATGCATTAGTATCACAAGCCTGACATAAAGTAATGCAAATCACAAGGAAGCCAGACTACTACGTTGCATTGTTTCCCCAGAATGATTATTTCAGTAATTGGCCCTCTGTAATTAAACATTGCCTTTTCTTCTATTGCCTTCTCCAAGGGCCAAACCAGATGTTGTAGACACAAATGCAGGGTTTTGAAATCCTGATATCTGCTTTATGCATGAGAAATAGCTCTGGGAAACAGGGATTTGGAGTGGAAAAGGGTGCTACCTCCTTCTTCCCATCATTTTCAGTGTCTTTTCCTTCTGCAAAAATCCAGATGCACGTTTACTCTTCCAAATATCTCTGTAGGGGAGAAAGCCATTGAGAGCGATATTTTAAGCACTAAGAAGTTCCTTCTCACAAAATTCTGGGAGTTGAAGCCCACAAGTCTTAAAGTTGCCAAGGTTGGAGACCCCTGGTCTAAAGTAAAGTATGCTGTTATTTTTAAATGCTGTGAAACCAGGGGTGGGTTCTAACTTACCTCGCCGCCAGTTCGCTTCCTCCCACGCCGCGTGGCTGCGTGGCTCACAAAGTTATCTCTTCTTTATCTCTCTCCACCCTCAAAAAAGGCAGTCATAAAGGCTTTGTTGGATGGATAAAGAACAGAGGTGGTATTCTGCTGGTTCGGACCGTTCGGGCGAACTAGTAGCGGCAACCTGCGGGGTGGGGTGGGGTGGGCCCACCCCCACCCGCTATGCTGTCCTATTTCTGCATGTTTTGAAGCCGTGTGCATGCGTGCAAGCCGCACACGCGAGCAAAGCGCATGCATGGATGGTCGCACGGTCACATTTGCGAACCGGTAGGGAAGGTAAGTGAATACCACCACCTCTGATAAAGAACTGTATTTTATACAGGCTGACCTATTTGTCCATCTTGTCTGATGGAGAATAACTCTGCCATGATTTCAAACAGAAATCAAATTTCAAATTTTTGTTCTTTCCCCATCGCTAGTCTCCCGATCATTCTAGCTGCAGATGCCACGGATTGAATTTGAAACCATCTGTTGATAAATCAGACAAACACTTCCACTTACTTTCATCTCTCCTTCCAACTGAATATGTAAATTTCACTTAGTTCTCACCTTCTCACACAAATCAGTCCTCACTCTGTTGAGCATTCAAGGGGTTCCAAGATTTTGCTATTTCTGCTTTTTAACAGATATGGATACGTTTGGTATCATTTCCCTACCTGTGCTCTAACTGGGTCATTTCAAGAGGAATTTGCATAGTTTCTGACTCTTTTATGAAGTTGGTATTTCCTGTCAGGGTAGGACAGGGTCCCAAAACTAGAATCGGCAGGCACTGGAGAGGTTGCCATATTGATATTTTCCCTGTTGTGTTCATCCATTTAATTGTGATGAAATTCCACAAGGCTGAGATTGTCAAGCACCATAACTACAGGGCATTTTGTGGGAAAATTCAGAAAGCCCATAACAATTTCATGATAAAGTCACGGGCAGTTGGTTCTAAATACATGACTGGATCTTTTATGCAATTTTCACATTATTTTTTCCTTTTGTGCTTCATAAAACATTAGAAAAAGAACTCAGACGGAGGCATTAAAGTTCACACACATTTTCTGCAAGCTCCTTCTATTGTGTTATGCCATAGCACTTTACAATTGCTGCGTTCTTTCCAACTTCTTTATCCCGAAGCTACTTTTATGCAGGTGGTACATCTTCAGTTAGTCTCATCCGCCTATAAATCATTTGCCATATGATTATGATAGGGATTTGCTTTGTTATTTTCCCCCAAGGTGCTAGTGCTATAATGCCCTATTATTTTATTATATTATTATTGCTTATAGTTTGTTTATCATGACCATCATCATCCGGTTTGTAATTGTAATCTATAAACTATTTATACCGGTAGTCGCCTCCATGACTGAGTGGAATGAATGAATGAATGGGCTAATTCTGTATTCTATATGCAAGGTTGATATTGTCTGTATGCTTGGTGTCTTTAAAGTGCACTAAATACACTAGCCTCGTCTGAAGTGATTTTCAAAAGCAATCAACAAAAAATGATAATTCAAATCCATTCACAACTACCGGTATCTTTCCACAGAGGATCAGGGTTAAAATAAGAAGCTCCCGTGGTCATGCATTTATATTTTTAATGATGTTTTAACTCTGTATGCTTCCTGGAATATTTTGACAGGGTCTTCCTCCTTCCTCCTCCTCCTCCTCCTCCTTCCTCCCTCCTCCTCCTCCCCCTCCTCCTGACCCTCTTCCTCCCCCTCCCCTGCAGTTCTAGGTACAGCCATCATCAGGTCAGTCCAAAAATGCTAGCAAAATTCTGTGTATATTTTTTTTTTATATGTGACTGAAGAGGCAACTTATTATACACATTGGAAACGATCTTGTTCAATATAAATAAAGATCTGCAATTAAATGGGAACCCTGATGGTGTAAAAGTTAAAGTGCTTAACTAGGAGCAGGAAGATCCAGGTTCTTCTTCTTCTTTTTTTTTTAAAGAAAAAAACCATATTTTTATTGTAAGAATAATGAAATGCAAAGGGAAAAAAAGGATATTGGATATAGCAATAGCAATAGCACTTAGACTTATATACCGCTTCATAGTGCTTTACAGCCCTCTCTAAGCGGTTCACAGAGTCAGCATATTGCCCCCAACAGTCTGGGTCCTCATTTTACCCACCTCAGAAGGATGGAAGGCTGAGTCAACCTTGAGCCGGTGAGATTTGAACCGCCGAACTGCAACTAGCAGTCAGCTGAAGTAGCCTGCAGTGCTGCACTCTAACCACTGCGCCACCTCGGCTCTTTTAAATATCAAGGATATTCAAGGATATTGGATATCATTGGATATTAAGAGTTGAATAACACCACTTTTACTATCCAACAACTACTAAGCATAAATAAAAATATTATGGGAAAAATTTCTAGTAGCAGATTTTCTCCTTCCCTTCTGTTTACTTCCTCAACTACTAACCACAACCTATATATTTATACTGTTTTCCTAGCATTTATTTAAATATTTTTGTTTATTGTTTTTGATTGGTCTCAATTTTCTTCATAAAATTACTGTGTAATGGGTAGTATACATGGAGTCATTGTTGCTTAAATTTAATTAAGCTTATATTATGGATATATACTGTCAATTTTACCATTATTGTGTATTTTCCAGTTTTTGTCTCCTAACATGATATTGTTAGCAAGCTCTTCTTTTCCGAAGTTATGCCAGATTTGTTCTTGCAACTATCAATATATATATCCTAGTAAATTGTGATATTTTTCATTTATGTTTCCTGGGATTATACTTAACAAAAATAATTTGTGGCTTTAATTCAAATTTTATTTTTGGAGATTCTGAATATTTCAATGTATTTCTTTTCAATATTTTTATACAGTCACCATATATGATAAACGTTCCTTCTTTTTTATGACATTTCTAATAATTATTTACACAGTTTGTCTATTTATGGATGAAGTTATATACCATCTATAAAACTATCACTTGGAATAAATTTTATTGATTCCCCCCCCCCAATAGCTCTTCCATAGTTGTCCAGTGATTATTTCTTTGAGGTTTTACATCCCCTTTATCATACAGCTTTTTATTTGTTCCATCTCCATGTCATATTTCAGTAACACTTTATGTTTTATGTACATCCTAATCATTCTGTATAAGTGCTTTCGGTTGCATAAACTTTCTCAAAGCCCTTCTTTTTTCTTAAGACCATTTTTAATTCTTCCAGCATTTTGTAAAGAGCTGGATAAATTCATGGTAACTTGATAAATGATAAATTATCAGCCATGGTACATTTCTACTTTCATTAAGCAGTTATTACTGTTTTCTGAGCCTTAAAGGCATTATATTGACATATATTGTGATTAAATCTTTTTTGTAATAGTCGGCCCTGTAGAAAAAGGAATTTGGATGGTGAAGCTAATGGTGAAGTTGCCATTAGCTTCACCGGTTTTATATTTAAAAGATTTCATATTTTTAGCAAACTTAAAATGTCTTATAATGTTCCTTTCCCGTTCTTCTCTTGTTTCCTGATTGTATTCCGTGAGTATCTATAAAGTCCGTTGGCTAAGCCAGCCTGCTTCTATGCTTGATATTCTATCATTTGGGGATTTTATCCATTCTGTTATCCATGGTAGGCAGGATAGTAATATAATTTAAAGTTAGGGAATGCGAGGCCGTCTCTTTCTTTTGAATCGTGTAGAATTTTAAATCTTAAGAGACCAGATTTTAGCCCTCCCTTAAGCAATGAAGCTGACTGGATGATTTTAGGTTTGCTTTGAGTTCTCAAAGTCCGAATCAGCATTAAGGTCTGCAAAAAGCCAGCAGAAAAACAAAACCCTTCCCATCATACGCAGTTTTCAACCAATCTAATGGTTTTTTAATTTTCTTTTCTGGATTTTGTAAGACACCAAGAGCCTTCTGGAGTGGCAGTCTCTTCTTGTCTAATCTAGTTTGGTCCAGTCTAGTCTAGTCTAGTCTAGTCTAGTCTAGTCTAGTCTAATCTAGTTTGGTCTAGTCTAGTCTAGTCTAGTCTAGTCTAATCTAGTTTGGTCTAGTCTAGTCTAGTCTAATCATGCATTGATAAGATTTTTTGCAACAGCAACGTGAGAGTAGTACGAGATAAGTGAACCCTGTAACAAAATTGGACAAATGCTAAGAAGAACAATGGGGGGGGGGAGTCAAATTTAGCTTTGCCTGATCTCACCTTCAATGGAACTACCGTGTTTCCCTGAAAATAAGACCCTGTCTTATATATTTTTTTGAACCCTGAAATAAGCGCTTGGCCTTATTGCCATGCACTCAAAAGCCCGATTGGGCTTATTATCAGGGGATGTCTTATTTTGGGGGAAAACAGGGTACATTCTACTTTGAGTCATGGTGTGACCCCCCCAGTCTCCAAAGTGTCATACAGCTATGATTTAGAGATTGAGTTATACAATGCCTTCCCAAATCCACCATTTCTTTTTAAAGATGTATTATCTTGAGGGCTTGAAAGAGAGGCCCAGATGCAATAAATAAATATACCGCAGCTGCCAAATATATTAAACTTCAATTCTGGTTGGCCCAGCCAACATGGCCACTGGGAAGGATTTCTGAAGAACCGTCTTCTAAAACATTTGCAGGTCTTAGTCTTGCTCCAAAGCATATGGACAAACGGTTGGCTATGCTTCAGGTCAGACTGAGCAGGAATCCCCATGACTAGGATAGTTAATTCTTTGTTTTCCTCCAATACCAGGGAAACAATGCACTGATTATGTAATGCAGACAACTACAATATGCACAAATTAGCTAAATTTGGCTCAAATGCACAGTAATAATCAGCTTACGGTGCAGGCATATAAGCAAATGGCCAGGCATAAAGAGATTTTCTTTCCTCTTATTTCCTGCCTTTGATTTTCTTGGGTTTGCTACTCCTTCTTTTTCTGAGCTTTGCACAACAGTGCCTCTCTCAAAAGAGAACGGCACAAAAGATACGTGTGCTTAGAATGCTGCTGGCTTCGTTTCTTTATTTATTTTTTGGGGACCACCAATTTTCCCTCTCTACAATACACAAAATCTTCCAAGAGAATATGGTATCTAATTAATGCGTGTGTTCCAGACACGGCACTTGTATGAATAAGACAGTTTCAGGGAGGCTGGGATCAATTTCATTATGAAAGAACAGCCCGGTAAATCGTCCTTATCCCAATGTATTAGTTGCAGTGTTGTTTTCAGAATTAGGATGTGGATGTATTGGCATGCTTTATTCTTGGGCACAGCATTTGGTACCTGTGTGGAATTCTAAGGTTGCTCCTAAGCTACCCATCAGGGATATAAAGCTACATTGGAGCCGATTTCATTTTTATGATACCAAAGAAACTTCGGCACTCTGGGCAGAACCTTGACAAGGTAGAAATGAAGTCTTCATTTGTGTTCTCTGTACTGCTGTTTTTCTTTTCTTTGAAGTCCCATACAGATCAATCCTCTCTCCTGGTGACTTCAAATATCTGAGATTTTGACAGGTTTATGGAGAGCAACGGAATCTGGTTAATGTTAGTATACGTCTTGGGTTAATTTTAAATCTACAGTATTCCTTTATTTATAATGAAAGAGTAACATAGAGGTGGGCATTCGTTATTTGCAAGAATTCTGGAATAAAAAGTTGGAATATTCAATCTCAACAAATCAGTGGTTAAAAGTTTTTAGAGAATACTACATACGATCTTAAAGATGCACTTGATGAAAAATGTATTTCATGTTTGTTAGAGACTCCAAAGACTGTTCAAAAAGTGCTGGTTGGCAACTTCATTTATGATGGAAGTGTAAAATGAGTAAGGAACCACATACTGTATAATATGGGCTTGCTTTGCCCTGTTATCCATAAGTTGGTTAATAAGGGGTTGCAAAAATCCATGCTGTTGAAGAATGTGAATCGAGTTTTGAATTACATACTCAAACATTTGTATTTATCATTATAGGGAGAAATGTGGCTTCGTTAAGCATGAAAATTTGAAGCTGGAAACACAGTGTGACCCATCCTTGGTCTACAATCTTGGATTGATTGTACGTGTTCACTTTCTTTTTATGAACTAGCTCTCTCTTGAAGTCAGCATTATTCCATTTTAATGATCTGTTTCAAAAAAGCACGTGGAATATTTTTTTCCGTACAGAATTTTCTGTGCTTATTTCATTTTTTAAAATTCTTTTATTCTATCCTTTTGCCTAAAATCATGCCCTAGAAGCCATCTTGGAAGCACATACACTGCAGCACCCGTTAAAACAACCACCATTTTTCTGATGCACAAAAAAATCCAACAGTACCACTCTATTTATTGAACACTGCAGAATCCTGTTGCTATTTCCTGGTTTGGCTCTCCGCTGAAGTTGTTCATAGTTTCACAAAAGATACACAGGCATTGTGTAGACATCACCTGCTGGCTTTGTGGTGAAATAAAGCTTTGTGGCTTTGTGGTGAAAGTGGGATTAGAATACATGGTCTCCCGATTTCTAGCCCAATGCCTTAACCACTACACCAAAATGATTCTTTATATCCTGTTTAATGAAACTTTATGGAGAGGATCAGTTTAGTGCAGTGGTTAAGTGCCAGCCTAGAAACCAGGGGACTGCAAGTTCTAGTCATGCAAACTGCTGGGTGACTTTGGGCCGGTCACTCTCTCTCAGCCCAACTCATCTGACAATGTTGTTGTTGTGAGAAAAATAGGAGATGGAAGGAGTGTTAGGTATGTTGGCTGCCTTGAGTTATTTATAAAAATAAAGGGAGAAAAATCTAATAAATAAATAAAATAAAAATTATAATATGGGTTGCAACTTATGATGAAATATTTACTTTGCCTACAGAATGTGCTAGGTTTGCTCCTGTGCATCTCCCACTTAAAAGGGGTCTAGGACAACTCACAACTGACTTGCCCCAGCCAACTTGCCGCGGGACAGCTCACCATGGGACAATTCAATGCAGGATAATTCAAGAGAGGGACAAGTAAATTGCAGCGGTCCTTGTCTTGCTTCTGGTTTGAACCTTCTCAAGTTAGAAATGCTCGAGTTTGAGATGGGCTGCAATTCTACTTGACCCTCTTTTGTGCTATCCCACACTGAATTGTCCCATGGCAAGTTATCCCACGGTGACTTGGCCGCAGCGAGGTGTCCCCTTAAAAACATCTCAGTTGGCAATGCTGGGAATTGCCTTTTGCCTTTCTTAAGCAAGGAGCAAGGAAGGCGGCTGGCGTTGAAGCAATTAGAAGCAGTGTTGGGATGCAGCTTGTATCTTGTCTTTGAAATGTCTCTGTCTTCCTCTTTGAGAAGAAAAAAGTGTATTGTATCATTTGCATTTCCCTATGTGACAAGAAGTGCCAGTCCCAAAATTTTGTGTACATAAGACAAAAAGAGGAAGAGTTGGTAGGGGACACAACGCATCATCGCAGTAATCAGAAATGTTGATCCCAGGGCACTGAGAATCAGTGATTCTGTAGCCTAAAAAGGATGTGAGTACATGCCTCGTGGTACTTCACAAACATATCACACTACCCTGTTTGCCGATAAATGCACGTCACGAGATAATACACGTGTGGCATGGGATTGTGGCATGGGTTTCTGTGCAGAGACAACATGTGTTGCAAGTTTAGATGGTGCTTGACCTTGCTAAGGCATGGAGATGATATCAATCTGAATGGATCAATAGCCAATTTTCATACAGGATCTTCCTTCCATCTGTATAGTAGTAGGATTCCCGCCCCCCCACCCCCCGAATGAATCAATGAAGCAGGTCATATGCCAATATTACATTTGTCCACTTTGTTGTTGTTTTTTGGGTACCTCCCTTTTTGCTTCTGGACAGGTTGAAAAGACACCACGAGATATAAATTAATGCAAAGCAGAGAGGATGAGAGAATTCATTCCTCTTCTTGATAAAGTGCCATCCAGAGCAGGGATTCTCCACAGTAACCTTCAGACAACCTTCATGTGGATTAGCAATTAGGCATTTTCTGAAAGTGCTTATTGCCAAACAAGGAACTTCATGTCACCCCGATGCCTGGGACCTGGCAATGACAGAAAAGAGTTATTTTTTTTTAATTTTCAGTGAGCAATTATAGGCATGCAATGAAATCTCTCCTTTCCCCCCTCTTGTTAATTACTTATTTTGACAGTCTTTATATGTCATGAAACAAAAGGAGAAGAAAAATGAGGGGTGGGGGTGGGGACTTCTGAACCTCACACTGGAAAACTTTATGAACTTTCCTCCTTCTTATTCTTTCCCATCATTCCTCCTCCCCTCCCCACCCCCCCACCTCTTTATTTGCAGTCAGTTGTGATAGTTTCCTCAGCCCTGCAAATGAGAATGTAGCTTTCAAGGACAGAGAAACCTTTTGTGCTGTTAGAATTAATTCTTCACACCTCTCTTTTGTTGCAAGGGCCACGGGCTCCGGTTCCTGCATAGGCTCAGGGGACAAATTACAAATAATGAGATATGTTCCCAAATAATGATAACTAGTGTATATGGTGCATCCAGCTGGTATAACCAACCTTATTATATGAACTCAGCTTATATGATTTTCCATTCTCAAGAAGTTAGATCCAGCTTAGTAACAGGAAGCTGGATAGGAGGATTGTTTTATTCAGAGGTTCAAAGAGAGAATACAGAATAACAGAGTTGGAAGGGACCTTCTAGATCATCTAGTCCAGGGGTGTCAAACTCGATTTCATTGAGGGCCTGTTGGAAGAAATGTCCATCTGGGTTCAGTTCCAAGTGGGGAGAAAGACACTGGAAACATGGAGACTGCTTGGAAAGATGGTTTATTGATGAACAGGATCACATGGCTCCTGGGCAAAAAGGCACATGGGAGAGAGGGAGAGAGGGAGAGAGGGAGAGAGGGGAGAGAGAGAGTGGGGGGAGAGGGGAGAGAGAGAGAGGGGAGAGAGGGGGGGGAGAGAGAATTTGAGTTTGTATTCTGATTGGTTGTCAGACCCCCATGGGGCCATGCAGGGGTAACTTTGTAGGTTGTGTTTTGAGTCCCAAGCTTGGTTGAGCCTTGCTAGGTGATGTAATCTTCCCAGGTGCCGTGGTGAGTTCTGTTGCTAGATGGGTAGAGGGCTAATCCTACCTTTGTTGGATCTTGGGTGAGGGCATTTGCCTATGAATAGACCTAGCCATCTCTTTATCTCTTAAGTGAGGACATCTGCTGTGGGCTATTGAGGAGGGTGGGGGCCATTAAGAGTGAGTCTGCTTCCTGCCTAAAAACACGTTTCTCCATTTCTCATCCAGGGAAATATAATATTCTGCCTTTTTAATATTTCCTAGAATATTTCATTTTTCTAGGAGAGGGGTGGGTGCTAACTTCCTACAGGCCGCATCAGAGTTGTGTTTGACCTCAGGGGGCTGGGGTGGGTGTGGCCAGGGTGGGCATGGCAACTCGACGTCACTCATGTCGGGGGCGCATGTGGTGGCCCGAGCGCTCTGCCAGTGAAAATGGGCTCCCGAGCTCCATTTTCGGCTGTGACTGCCCCCTGCAACCCTCTGCCAGTGAAAATGGAGCTCCATTTTCACTGGCAGAAGCACTGCGGGCCGGTCCATCGCTGTTTCCAGAGCAGCCACGCGGGCCAGATCTAAGCACCCCATGGGCCGGATCCGGCACTTGGGCCTTGAGTTTGACATCCTTGATCTAGTCCAACCCTGTGTTCAAGCAGGAGACCCCATATCAGGGGTCGGCAACCTTAAACACCCAGAGAGCCATTTGGACCCATTTCCCACAGAAAAGAAAACACCGGGAGCCACAAAACTCTCCCCGTGCCTGACTATTTCCTGAGCAGCCACAAAACTAGCAGAGATTTTGTTTTCTTCTGAAACTTTTCTTTTCTTGGATTTAACCATGGTTGGCCTACCGGGGGTCGAAAAGCTAAATAAATTGCGCGTCGGTGGGTGTCGCACATTGGCAATTGTGACGCATATTTTGAGCGACAGGGAGTCGCAGCAGAGGGATGAAAGAGCCACATGCGGCTCCAGAGCCATGGGTTGCTGACCCCTGCCCCATATCATTAATGACAAGTGGCCATCCAGTCTCTTCTTGAAAGCCTCCAGTGATGAAGCACCCACAATTTCTGTAATCACTTTGTGAAATTTACATAAAAGCATCAATAGAATAGCAGTTTTATTTTCACTTCCTTTTGTAATGATTCCCAATAAGAAGTTTGCCTTTTAAAAACTTTTTTGGTCCACGCCCAATTCTTTCTCTCAGAATTCCAATGTTCTTCTGATCAGTTATACCAATTGCCACGATGTTGATCATGCAACTCATCTTTTAAAAAAAAACACCATTTAACCTATTGGGAAGTGCTAGATAATAAAGGGAAAGGATATGGAAATATATGGACAGTATGCAATGAAAGTAGAAGAGTGAACGAACTATTTGAGGAACATAAGAAATGAAAGTTCTTGTCTAATAGCTGAGTTATTATCTCTCCGTGGCCTCTGGAATTCTACATTCCACCAGAGTTCCTTTAAAGTTTAAACTTCCTTTAAAATTGCTTTAAAATCAAATGTTCAGTTTAAATGTGGAGCATCCTCTGTGGAGCATTATGTGTTACAGAATCTTTTTTTTTTTAAAGCAGGTCATAATACCTTGCATGAAACAATCATTGTTTATGCTTCAGATATATAGAAAACTTCACAGTAAATTCCTAGGATCATACTTAAACAGGATCAGATCAAAATTGCATTGCTTTTGTAGTCCTGTGAATTTATGAAATAACATGCAAATAGCTACACCTGGCAGAAGTTATTGTTTTCATGCGGGTAAAGGAATTCTGCATGTATAGACTTTTACTAGAATTGATTTGAATCTATCTTTTGATTTCTTGAGTGTTGTCTAGAATTCTTTATAGAATTCTTCATTGGCCAAATGTGATTGGACACACAAGGAATTTGTCTTTGGTGCATATGCTCTCAGTGTACATAAAAAGAAAAGATACATTTGTCAAGAATCATAAGGTACAACACTTAATGATTGTCCTAGGGTACAAATAAGCAATCAGGAAACAATCAATATTAATATAAATTGTAAGGATACAAGCAACAAGTTACAATCATACAGTCATAAGTGGGAGGAGATGGGTGATAGGAACGATGAGAAGACTAATAGTAATAGTAATGCAGTCTTAGTGAATAGTTTGACAGTGGTGAGGGAATTATTTGTTTAGCAGAGTGATGGCGTTCAGGGAAAAACTGTTCTTGTGTCTAGTTGTCTTGGTGTGCAGTGCTCTATAGCGTCGTTTTGAGGGTAGGAGTTGAAACAATTTATGTCCAGGATGTGAGGGGTCGGTGAATATTTTCACAGCCCTCTTTTTGACTCGTGCAGTATACAGGTCCTCAATGGAAGGCAGGTTGGTAGCAATTGTTTTTTCTGCAGTTGTACTGTCTAAAAATGTGCAAGTCTTGAGGGTTGGGTTTTTTTGGGGGGCGGACGGGAAGTTATTCATTGAAGAGAGAGCATGATATTAAGAATAGAGTAGTGCTCTCCAAAGGGGGCTTGTGGGTAGAATTTGCCTCATATTTTTGAAACTGGAATCTTGCCACAGGTATACAAATTATGCATTCTTTTAAAACTCCTTTTAGCTTCCGATTTCTAGCTGGTGTTGCATATAAGGTTTTGGCTAGATCAGGGGTGTCAAACTCGATTTCATTGAGGGCTGCATCAGGGTTGTGGTTGACCTCGGGGGGCCGGGGTGGGTGTGGTCAAGGTTGGCGTGGCCAGCTCAACGTCACTCGTGTCGGGGATTCCTGTGGTGGCCCGAGCGCTCTGCCAGTGAAAATGGACTCCCGAGCTCTGTTTCCGGCTGCGATGGCCTCCTGCAACCCTCTGCCAGTGAAAACGGAGCTCAGCAGGGCTGCACATGGCCTTCCCACGCTCCATTTTCACTGGCAGAGGCACTGCGGGCCAGTCCTTCACTGTTTCCAGGGCAGCCCTGTGGGCCAGATCTAAGCACCCTGCGGGCTGGATCCAGCCCACAGGCCTTGAGTTTGACACCCCTGGGCTAGATGAACATGTAAATGAACTTCTTGAAGGCAGCCATCACCAAGTACAGTATATGGTGCTATCCTTGGTGCTGGAAAAAAATAACTACATTATGAATCACAACTGCAATCATTTCTCCTGCAGTATCTTTTTTCATTCCTGGACCATCCTGACCTTTCAGAACCAGATTCAATATATGGGTTCCATATACATCAATCTCCACCAACGTAATTTTGATAATTAAGAAACAGTTAAAATAATTGGTCATGTGTAATACTGGGATAGTCTTCTTGAACTAGCTCTAGGAGAAATGTCATCTTAGGGTTCAAGAGCTGGAAGTCTATCTGAAAATAGATAATTCTGTTCTTGGTGCAGATTCTAAATTTCACCCTCTTTTTTTTCTAGTACATTATAAGGGTCACTATGATGAAACGGAGGGTCTGCAATTGAAGATACTGTATCTTGGATAAGATGTCTCCCATCCATGAAACTTACTGCAAGGTATGTGAGGATAAAATACAAGAGAAAAGCAACTTATAGCTGTCAAAAATAGCTTCTTGGGGAGGGATGGGGACTAAATGCAAATCAATAAATCATTGACTGTCACAATTTTTAAAAAGACTGTGTAACCAATTACATTCCAGAAACATTTCTGAAAGACAGTTAAATGAGATTTGGTGATGCCCAGAGCATGATTGATTGCCATAGCTATTAGGAAAGAATTCTCTCCACCCCATGTTTGTTTGTTTGTTTGCTTGTTTTTGCTAACTTTATTTCTGCAGCAATCTGATGCCATTTAGCTGGACTTGTTTCTTTTGAGATACATTTAATCTTCAGATATATTCCTTTCCATTCTTATCATCCAGATTGTGCAGGATGATCTAGAACAGTGGTTCTCAACCTTTCTAGTGCCGCGACCCCCCCCACGACCCCGCGACCCCCCCCGGAAGCAGGAGACTTCACCCAGACGCCGCCATTTGGGTTCTTTTACCCTCTGCGCATGCGCAAAGCATTCTGCGCATGCGCAGAGGGTAGAAGAACTCAAATGGTGGCGTCCAGGCTACCAGCTGTCCGGCGACCCGCAGCACGGCCGAACCGGGACCTTTTCACCCCTGCAGTGACGGTGGCACCAAAATGGCGGGCTAACGCGCGCGGCGACCCCTGTGAAATGGTCGTTCGACCCCCAAAGGGGTCGCGACCCACAGGTTGAGAACCGCTGATCTAGAAAAAGCATCAAGAGTGGATTGCTTGTTTAGAAGGAAATGAACGCCTCTGAAAAACAATCCATACACTATTTTGAGCTACAACCTCCCTCCTTTTTGATTGAGCATACTGGCTGGGAATAATAGGAAGCCCGTTCCCACACATTTGGGGACAAAGTAAAAGTCAAACAAAATCTGACTTGAGAAATTGTATTCACTTCAAAAAAATATAGGAAGTCATCTATGTGGGTGTGTCAAACTTTATAGCAGTGCATGAAATTAGATATTTTTTTTTTTACTAAAAGACCATATTAATTACCCTTGAAGTAAATACTGTATATCTTTCGAGCAGATTTACTGTAGCTGAAGGGATCCAGATTCCTTATAAAGGGTAAACCTTAAGCCACTATCGTATCTTTCTTTTCCCTTATTTATATATTGCAGGAGCATCATTCATTTTGTTTTTAGGGGATTTAATGCTCTCTAGATGGCCCTTGACTCCGTGTATGTGTAGCTGTGCGCACATATTTATACATAGAGCTTCAATCCTTAGCTGTGCTGAGTAGATCAATACATATGGTTATGAATAATTTAGCCACATATAAGTCAGTGTCCAGCCACTTCTGTGTGAAATGTAATATGAAGGAAACATGCTAAGATCTTGTGTGGCTGCTACCTGCCTTGTATCTTACTTTACTGTTTGTTCACTTGAAGATTCAGGGAGGACTAAGAGAAGCGAGGGCTAGCAGGCCTGATTTGTCTGCGTGGTAAATGGTTTGGAGCAAGCTGCAGGGCTCTGTGATCACCAAGAGCAACTGCTTTGTGAAAATTTTCCTGACTGTCCTTAAGTCACTATATATAGCTCTCTGG
The DNA here is from genome assembly GCA_003457575.1 of Thermophis baileyi. NCBI lineage: Eukaryota > Metazoa > Chordata > Lepidosauria > Squamata > Dipsadidae > Thermophis > Thermophis baileyi. Next base: position 839,427 of record QLTV01012193.1, read on the forward strand.
AAAATAAAATACACCAATGGTTGTTGTTTTTTCTAGAAAATGTTAACTGTGACCTTGAAGTACCTTCTTTTAACAGAAGACAATTCACTCAGTTTTTTTTTTCTAAGAGTTTGCTGAAAGTCTAGTGATTCTGATCTAACTTTGAATTTTCTCAGGATGGTTTCCCAGACAGCTAAACCAGAAATGAGAAATCAGCCCTGCTTGCCAAGCAGGATCATCTGAATGAGTGATGGGTAAACATACACGTGAAGGGCCTCGGGAGCAATTGAAGAGAAGAGCCATGGTGGTGCAGTGGTTAGAATGCAGTATAGCAGGCTAATTCTGCCCACAGTCTGGAGTTCGATCCTGACTGGCTCAAAGTTGACTCAGCCTTCCATCTTTCTGAGGTCAGTAATATGAGGACTCAGTTTGCTGGGGGCAATAGGCTGATTCTGTAAACTGCTTAGGGCTATAAAGCATTATGAAGTGGTATATAAATCTAATTGCTATTGTTATTGCTATTTTCTAGCAAGACTAGAAATTAATCCAAGTCTTGTTAAAAAGGGGGGCTGATTATAAGTGAGATGTTTCACATATATGTTCATTTGGACATCTAGCTATGGTGTCTTCAGAAGTTTTGAACCAATCCATGTCAGCCCCAGCTTGTGTGATAGGGGATTGTGGAAATTGCAGCTCCTGTACCTGGAGGACCTATTGCTCCTTGTCCTACAGTCACAACTGTAGACATTACTGTGCTAGTTGGACTAATGCTCTGGCTTGGTATAAGCCACCTCCCTATAGTCAAACAACTAAACAAAGTGGCCCATCATTACAGGAATAGCTGGTACTTCAATTGTTTGGAAAGAGTGATAGGATTCAAAATGGAGTGAATGATGTATTTTTATTAATTGCTCATAGTTGTAGTTAGGATAGTTGGCTTCTGATTTTGAAGAAGAATGCTGGGTGATCTTGAAGCTTATTCTACCAAAGAGAATAGAAGGTGTAACGTGAATCTGGTGTCCCACGACTACTTATCATGATGCATGTCCTAGTAAATTCAGTGCCATGTCAGTGTCAATTGTATCATTTGCTTACGAGATGCTGTATTTCAGACTCCCCATTTATGCAATAATTCCACAAATCTGGAAAGAAGCATAAAACTAGAGAAGGGGTGTCAAACTCGATTTCATTGAGGGCCACATCAGGGTTGTGTTTGACCTTGGGGGGATGGGGTGGGCATCAGTTTCAGTGTGATGGCCTCCTGCAACCCTCTGCCAGTGAAAACGGAGCTCGGGAGTGCTGCCCGCGGCCCTCGCGAGCTCCATTTTCGGCTGTGATGGCCTCCTGCAACCCTCTGCCAGCGAAAACGAAGCTTGGGAGTGCTGCCCACGGCCCTCGCGAGCTCCATTTTCGGCTGTGATGGCCTCCTGCAACCCTCTGCCAGCGAAATGGAGCTCAGGAGGGCCGCATGCAGCCCTCCCAAGCTCTGTTTTTGCTGGCAGAGGCACTGGAGGCCGGTCCTTCACTGTTTCCAGGGCAGCCCCACAGGCCAGATCTAAGCACCCCGTGGGCCGGATCCGGACCCGGACCCCGGGCCTTGAGTTTGACACCCCTGAACTAGAGGATAACATTGCAAAGGTGAGGAATAATTGGAAGATGCCCAATTGGGAATGCCTATCTTGCTGAATAGTATTCATGGGGTCCTTAAAATCAGGACTGGAGATTCTCTGTTGTTCCACGGGAGAGCCACCTTCCTCGATCGCAGATCCAGTCCCTAGCGTATTCTGCTTGGTTTGGGGGAAAACTGATGTTGAAAATTACTGGAGAGCCACAGACATTCAGGGCAGGCAACACAGGCTTAGACAGATCCATGGCTGACTTAATGTAACTCATTTTCCTTAGAGTCCGAACCTTGACAATGCTTCTAAAATGTACTCTGCAATATGTAGCAAGCGCTTCCCTCCCAAGTAGCCTAGACCTGATCTTATAAACATGACCCTCTCCGCTCTTCACTCGTTCTTCATCTTGTCTTGCCCCTACTACAAGTAGAGAGCACCGAGAGCTTATGGCTAAGCACCTGGAGCTGATGTTTTGCCAGGGGTCACTGTAGGTCTCCATTATCCCTGAAACGAAGTCAGTTAGCCTCTCTGACCCTCTCCATCTCCTTTCCTCCCCAGCCGCTTCTCACACCACCAATGAGTAATTCGGTACCGGAGTCTACAAAATCAATTCCTATTCCAGCCAGGACACGAATGGAATGTGACAAATCAGAGCTTTGGTTCTGTAACAAGATAATGTCATTTTTCTTACTGAACTTCATAATAGGAAATCAATGGGGAGTCTCGGTATGACTGGCTCATCATCCCCCACAATTGACTCTTCCCCCCCCCACCTCCCACCCCAGAATAAGGCAGCAATCTGGGGAGGGGGGGGGAAGGTAAACTCAGGCAATGAAGAAAGGAATTTGGAGACCAAGCAATTGTTGGCACCCAACACCAAAACAGGAGTATGCAAACATTCAAATTATTCAGGATTTTTGAACGGGCTAAAATCATTACTTGGTCATTCGGTTTCCCCCCCCCCCAATTAAAATAGATGCAATGTGCTATATAATCAGGCAGTTTGTGATATGTCTTGTGACCTTCCAAGACAACTGAACCCTCTTAGCCATAATTTTTGACCAGTCATGGACATATTCAGTTTTGCTAATTTGTGCTATACTGTCCTCCCGAAAGAGTTTTATTCTATTCTTTCTAGACCTTTTTATGTGTCTGATGAGCTATATTTGTTATTATTGGTTACAAGCCAGTAGATTGGATTAAATAATAAAATCACCGGGTTGTTTTTTTTATTTTTTTTAAAATAAGCCTTCACAACATTCCAAATAGTGTAAGTATAGCTTTAAAAATTACATTTTGTACTCCAAGATTCCCATTTTAAAAATGTACATACAAGTAGACCTCACTTAACAACTGCCCTGTTAAGTGACAGTGTTCAAAGTTACAATAGCACTGAAACACTAATTATACAAATGGTCCTCAATTTACAACTGTTGTAGTGTTCCCGGTCAACCTTTGGCTGCTTCACAGCCAGCTTTCAACAAGTGGAATCAATGAAGAAAGCCAGCAGTAAAATCACAATTTGCGGGCACACATAATGTTTCACTTAATGACCCATGGTGATTTGCTTAACAACCTCAGTAGAAATAAAGTCATAAGCAAGGTTTTTCAGAAGTGTTTTGGCCTTTGCCTACTTCCTTGGGGTTGAGAGAAAGGGATTAGCGCATGGCCACCCAACTGGCTTTGTGCCTAAAGTGAGACTCAAATGTATGGTTTTTCCTGGTTTCTAACTTGTTGTCTTAACCATTGGACCAAACTGGCTCTCCTTTAAACCCCATTACAGATCAATATAAATTGGAGTGTCTTAGACTCTCTCTCTCTCTCTCTCTCCCTCTCTCTCATTCCTGTCAAGTAGTATCTAATTCAAACACTGGCTAGATGAACACCTGCATAGAACTGTTTACCTTCAGAAATGTATTGCAGGTTCTCAGAATGTACCACTGACCTTCTGCAAAGCACCTAGACAATGGAAATTAAGAATTCTATTTAACAAGAATTAAAAATGTTGCTTTTAATGGAATTAAAATGGACAGATGGCCTTGGAAAGTACTGGACCTTCCTTCACTGTGTTTAGATAGAGGCTGAATGGTCATCTGTTAGGAATCCTGTAGTAGTGTATTCTTGCACTGGGCAGTGGGATGGAGCAGATGATGTCTAAAGTTCCCCCCAGTCTTCACATTCTCTGATTCTATGACTCTCTCTTTCTGCTTGCAAGGCGAGTCAATGCCCTGCGGTCCTACCAAAGTCAACCGGATGTGCCCATAGTAAAATGCAGTTAATAAAATGGAGGAGAGCCTTGGAAATGTCCTATTAGGTAAGATATTATGAGCAAAGGGCTGCTCTTCTCAATAACAGCCATCGGTCTTTGAGGTTTGGATCTCAAGAACATGATCAAAGGCTAGATCAAGAACATCTATCCCTTGATGTTGTGCACACTTAAAAGAAAGAGGGAAGCTATTGATGGAGTTGAGGATTATGTCAATCTACTTTATGTCTCTCAGGCTTGAAAGTCTTCAATCTCCCAGTAGGAACAACAATTCCAGAAAAGTTACATCTTTAAGATGGTATATTGTAAAAAAAAAGGCTGAAATTATCTTTGTGCTCTTTTCTGATAGGGGAGAAGCATTTGTAATATGAATGAACCTTTTGGAGAATGTACAGTAGATGCTACCAAAGATTCAGATTTGAACAGGTTCTTGTGCTGTCTAGCTCTGACTTGACCCTGAATCCAGCTTTTGTACAATTAACTATATCTCCTTAAGCAGAAATGAAGACTGCGTGGAATAAATGCAAGATTAAGCCAGGTCACCTATGAAATCTGCAATAGACTGTTTAATAGCAATGGGGACCAAATGGGGAGCAGATAGCCAAGAGATCAAGTGATTGATTGGCAGGTCTCGGTTTTCACAGGCAACAGAATGCACAGAACAGCTGGCAAGATGGTGGCTGAATAGATGTCTCGCAGCTGTACATTCTCCTTTTTCCAAGAAGCTTCAGAACAAAGCAGATGTGATATGAAGGAACCGTTAATAAGATTCCCCTGGTGACTTTTGAGTATTTTTCTTAAAAGCAGGCAGAGCTGATTTAGATCAGGGCCACAGCGCTGAGAGAATTAAGACTGAATATTTTCTCTACATTTTCATTCTGATCCAAGTCATTCTGTGTACACACACACACACACACACACACACACACACACACACGTGCTATTTGCAGAAGAGATGGGGTGGAAAAGGATGGTGAAAAGGAAGAGAGGTATAATTTTTCTGCTTGCACAACTAATTACAATATTTTGGGAAAGGAGCCGTTTAGGGAAAATAATGAGGAAAATGATTCACTCTTCTCCCATTGTAGAAAATGGGAGAAATTTCAGGGCTTTTTAAAAAAAAATTGTAAATGTATCTCATTCTTTTTCTCTCTCAATTTTTCATTTTTCTGTTTTCTCTATTTATTCTGTTTTATTTATGCAAGGGATATTCTTTTTTTTTTAAAGTCACACTGCACTTTATATGAACATTTGAACCTATTATTCTAACACACACATTTTGTTTGCAGTTTTGACCTGGAGCACAGTATCTGCAAACATTTTTTCCACTCATAAACATGTTTACGCAAACCAGTTTGCACTGTAATTTCTGACAGCTAATTGAATTTCAGTTCTTCTCGTTTAACAAAATAAGAATGACTCTTAACCCACTTCTTATCCATTTTGGTGTGGTCCCATTCCAAAAGGCTAGTTCTTCCCCCCTTGAAGAGAACAATAATGTTACCAGTGGTTTGAATTCAGGCTGTTTGTGTGTGCATGTGTTTATCTCATTTAATCTTTGCATTAGCCCTCTGAGATGTGTTAGAACAATGTTATCTGGCCAAAATGATTAGGTGACAGTGTTTATCCCACAAGCAGAGGCTGAAATGAATGAAATCACACTGTTCATCATTAAGAGCAGTATTTTCTGCACTGGCTGGTAGCCAGCTACCTTTTATTTCTCTCTAAGAAGGGGGTCTTCTCCCAGCTTCTCTGAGAAATGCCGAGGCTTGAATCTGGGACCTTCAACGTACAAAACATGAGCTCTGGTCCTGAATTATCACCAATCCCCATCTTCTGAAATATTTCACTTAGTAATGTCTGCAAATCAAGCAGCTGTCTAAAAGCGTGTGGAAAGAAAAACCAATTAAAAAAAGTTTGGCAACCTTAGTTGAAGTGCAACGGGTACCAACTTTGAGGGGTTTTCCCCCACCACCAGCTTTGAAAAGTGTGAATTTACAAATCACAGCCTGATTTCAGGTTAACTCTCAGACTGAATGTTTTCTGGAAAATCAGAGCAACACTGAAGAACGTTGATGATTTAGAGTGGGGGTGTCAAACTAGCGGCCCATGAGCCGGATGTGTCACGCGCAGGCCATGCCCACCCCAGCTCCGCGAAAGGGAAAAACATCGCGAAACGTCACGTGAGGGCAACATGATGCCGCGAGTTTGACACCCGTGATTTAGAGCAACACTGCAGTTGGTCTCAATCAGACATGAGCATTGTAAAGCATGCTGGATATTGCAGCACCCAATTCTCATCAACACCAGCTAAATAGCAATAGCACTTATACTTCTATACCGCTTCACAGTGCTTTACAGCCCTCTCTAAGCTGTTTACGTATTGCCCCCAACAATCTGGATCCTCATTTTACTGACCTCAGAAAGATGGAAGATTGAGTCAACCTTGAGCTGGTCAGAATGGAACTGCTGGAAGTCAGCAGAATTAGCCTGCAATACTGCATTCTAACCACTGTGCCACCATGGTTCCTAAATAGCCAAAAGTGAAAAGTAATGAAAACTGCAAGAACTAAGTAACATTCCCCCACCCTCCACCTTAAATGGAAATAGTTCTAGGTCCTGTAGCAAAGAAGCCAAGTTAATCCATAGTGAAATAAGAGTTCAGAGACAACTAAAAAGCAGATCACTACAAAGGGGTACATTTGATCAAAAAGATCAAATAAGCAAGACTGGCACTCTTTGAAGAAGGAAGGCAATGATGCTGTGTTAGTTTCCAGTTTTCTCACTACTGACCATGCAGTCTGAAGCGACTAGGAAATGTTCAGCAATCCAGAGGGCCATAGCAACCCACCTATTTCAAGATCTGAACATGAGAGAATCCTAGATAGGGAGACAACCATTTCAGAATGTAATTATTATCTGTTCTCTAGGAAGAGATGATGTTCTCTTAGGGCAGCGGTTCTCAACCTGTGGGTCGCGACCCCTTTGGGGGTCGAATGACCCTTTCATGGGGGTCGCCTAAGCGCGCGCTAGCCCGCCAACTTGGTGCCATGCCCCCTTTGTCAATTCATCGCACGCGGGGAGGGGGTCGCGGCATTAGGAAGGTTGAGAACCACTGTCTTAGGGGAACCAAACAAGTGTTCAGAAAGGAGCTGTGACTTTCCAGAAGCTAAAGCAGAATTTTGGGATGTGGGATCTTGCTACAGTTATTTGCAGCTGTGTTTTTGTGTCAGAGATTGATAAAGGGAAATTGGGGTTCCAGAACAATTTGACTTTCCATGTCACCCATGCCTAGGCAGGTGCACAACTTTGTTACAAGGGCTTGGAAGGTGTCCTTCTTGGAACAGAGATACTTAATTTTGAAAATGCCATGGGAAAACTTTTGGGTGCTTGCAGAATTTGGCCTTCAAAATAGTAGCTAGCATTGTCCCATTGGAGGCCATCACTCAGTTTTACATAGATGCCACCAAGTCATTTTCAATTGTTAGCGGCCACATGGAGAGATCCTCTCCATGACAATGTGTCCCCAGTCTTGTCTTTCAGTTTTTTCAATGGTGCCTCCATCTCCACTCTGAGTCAATCCACCTTCTTCATCTTTCCTTCCCCTTTCCCAGCATTAGTGCCTCTTGTAAAGATCTAGGTTTTTGCATAATGTATCCAAAGTAGGATAATTTGAGCCTGGTCATTTATGTCACAAGTAAGAACTCTGGAATGGCTTGTTAGCTAAGTGCTAGTAATTGTGGATGAGGATGTGTACTAGTTGGTATCAAGTTTATTTTGTATAGGATTTCCTGCTTGAGCAGAGGATTGGACTAGAACAGGGGTCTCCAACCTTGGCAACTTTAAGACTTGTGGACAAGTCTTAAAGTTGCTAAGGTTGGAGACCCCTGGACTAGACTAGACTAGAAGACCTCCAAGGTCCCTTCCAACTCTGTTATTCTGTTACTGTGTTAAATGTTTTTCTTCTTCATAGATTACACATTCAAACTATACTCGCATTGTATTCTCACTTATAAATGCATTTTAACTTCTTTTCGTTTTATGCGGAACTGTACATTGTGCTCCTTTTTTCCAACAGAGATCTTTCCGACCAAGGTTCGCCTTTACAAAACCTTGCATTTCCCAACTACTGTACCTGTCTCCAGATATGGTCATTTTGAGTTCAGCCAGTGTGCAGAGCTTGATTAAAAAGATCAATCCACTTAGTGGTTCTTCTAATCAAAATGGGTGCCATCTGGCTCTTTAATGGCTTTTCAAAGGCAAACAAACACAGGACGTTGCCTTATAGGGAAGATTTTTAGTCCAATTAACTCGATCTTGTATTTACTGACAGGGACCAACTCTCCAGAATTTCAGACTGTTCTTCTCCCCAACCCTTACTTGAAAATGCAAGGGCTGAAATGAGAACTTTCTACATGAAAGAATATGTCCCACCGTGGAGCAATAGCCCTTGTATCGTTCCATCCAAATGTACCTCTTTCCCCCCCCTTCTCTCTTCTGGAGTAAACTCTGAACAGAATTGTTGGCAACATTCTCACAGACCGACTTCAATGGAGAATGTGTGTATGCATATACGGGGGGCGGGTGGGGGGGGATTCACCTACACATAGACATAATTTGCGATAAGGCTGAGAACCTTACATTTGGTCTTCGTGTGCGAAATAAATTGAGAATCTGGATTGTAGCGCAGCAGATCAGGGTTGGATCTGACCCTGGACATTTTGATTCCACTGGCTACTCAACCTAAATACTCACAGAAGTGGTTTAACAGTAATTTTTTTTTTTTGCAATATTATCCATCCATCCTTCACTGAAAGGATGCCTGTCTTTGTTACCATTGTTTTGGTACCACAATCGCTGGGTGACTTTAGAAGACATTCTAACTTGTTGCAGAGGAAGTGATCTAAATGATTGAACTTACTGGTTTCTCTCTCTCTCTAGCCAACAACAGGCTGCTATAAAGCTAGAAGTGTTATAAGTGCAGGAAGAGAGAAATCTAGCATCCCATTTTGAACTCTTTGCAGACAAGAGTAGGGTTTTTTAAAAGTGATAATAACTTAACCAATATATCTACCTTCACCCTTCGCTGTATCTTTTCACTGCTCTGCTGCATCCCACAGTTCTACTAGTTGTACCGTAGCCTAACATTGTACGGTGGGCTGCCTTCTGCCATATTGCAGACACCCACCCGATAACAAGTTGCTCTGCAAACCTAATGCTTTCACACCTTTGACTGTGTCATATTGTGACGCTTCCCCTCCCCAGCTCACAGCTCCAGGAGCTTGAAGACAACATAATATCCGGGGGGGAAAAAGGCATGGAGGCCTTTTGTCATGAGAGCCTGCCTCATTTCTGAGCCTGCCAAGCCTTGTCCCCGTGTCTTCCTTTCCTGGAAACTACCAAGCAATAATTACCGGCCAATTAGCTTGTTAAATGTGGCTTCCTTTTAAAAGTACCGCTTTGTTGCTACCTGAGGCTGCCCCATGCCACGACAGGAATTTGTGCCAATTAACCAAAGTCCTTAAAAGAGAGCAGCTAGAAAGAGGGCTTTTTCAAAATGGAAAATGATGGGGGTATGTGTGTGTGTGTGTGTGTGTAAAAAAAAGGCCTGCAGTTAAAATTCTAGTTAAATTTATCCTCATTAATATGGAAAAGCACACTGCTCTTTACAAGTCAGAAGTTGTGAAGTAAGGCTGCAATCTTGAATTCCATGGGATTTGGGTGGGGACCTTTCCCTCTGAGGTTGGTAAGGGGTCCCTTCAGAGGAGGAGATGGAAGCGCCTCCATCCGAGGACCAAAAACTCAGAGCAGATGCTTCTACAGTCAATACATTATTGGAAAGGGGGAGAAATGACACACACACACACCCCAATTAGGACACACACACACACACACACACACACACACACCCTAACCCTAACCCACCTCTACCCCGTTCACTTATTGAACCCTTTTTATTTAATCCCTTGTTAATTGTGAATGTTTTAATTCTAAAGCAAAATGTTTTTAATGCTTTCATTGTTTTTATATTGCGCTTTTAAGAGGTTATATAAGCTGCCCAGAGTCACTGGACAGGGAATTGGGCAGCATATAAATTAAGTAAATAAATAAATGAAAATATCCTTCTGAAGGTGAGAAGATATGAGGGATCTGATTTTTTTTTTGTTTCTTGAACCCCATGGCCCAGCTTCCAGAATACATGCAGTAAATGATCAGTAATAATATTGAGGTGTCTCTCCCTGAGCAGATGCGCAACACAACACATAGCTTTCAACACCAGTCATAGCTCACACATAACACGTTCACACCCCACACTACTAATTCTCTCCCTATCTAAGTAAGCAGAAGAAAGACACCTTTTCATTTAAACCGTATGGAAATCCTCCAGAGATATCACATTAGTTCCTAAAACTTCTTTCTGTCCACACCTGCTCTAAATCCTGGGTTGCAATATTTTATTTTCAGTACCCTAAATGACTTGGAACAAAAGCATCTAAATGATCACCTGCTCCCTCGTGAATCCATCCATTCATCCTGTATGTCTATGGAGATTCTCAGTCATCCACTTCATGGTTGTCCCAAAGGTTCTTTTTCAAGAGGCAACTGGACTTTTTGGTTTTTCTTTTTGAAGACGTTTCGCTTCAGCTCTGTTGCCTCTTGAAAAAGCACCTTTGGGACATTCATCCTGTAAGAAAAAAAAATCCTGTAAGAGACAAACAACCTACTCTCTCACAAACAATTTGGTTTCAGGAAAAATTTATCCTGCAATCTACAACTTCTACATTGTAAAAACATATGGACTACACAACTTGACCAGGGCAAAGCAATAGACGCAATTTACATAGACTTCTGCAAAGCCTTTGACTCAGTGGTACACGACAAACTACTTCTAAAACTAAAATCTTATGACATTTCTGGACCCCTGCACAAATGGATAACTGCATTCCTGTCAAATAGAAAACAAGTGGTCAAAATAGGAACAGCTCTAGCAAACCCTGTTCCTGTTAACAGCGGTGTTCCCCAAGGCAGCGTCTTAGGACCAACTCTCTTTATTCTTTACATAAATGACATTTGTGATAATATAAAAAGCAACTGCGTTCTCTTCGCAGACGATGTAAAATTATTCAACACCACCGACAACACTACAACCCTTCAAAAAGACCTTGACTATGTATCTGAATGGTCTAAAAAGTGGCAACTTCAAATCTCAATCAACAAATGCTCAGTTTTACACATTGGCAAAAACAATCAGAACACAAATACAAACTAGATGAT
>QLTV01012193.1:851950-869597 GCA_003457575.1 Thermophis baileyi
ACACACTTAACGTAAATCGATCCAAACTAGATTGCAAAAAATTCGACTTCAGCAACAGAGTGGTCAATGCCTGGAATACATTACCCGACTCTGTAGTTTCTTCCCCAAACCCCCACAACTTTAACCTTAGACTGTCCACCGTCGACCTCACCCCATTCCTAAGAGGTCTGTAAGGGGCGTGCATAAGCGTACCAGCGTGCCTACCGTCCCTGTCCTAATGTACCCATATATTTGTAAAATTTCTTGTACTCATAACCATGCTTGTACTTATATATTCACAAACATGTTTATACTCTGTTTATATTTTGTTCGTAATCATATATACGCTTGACAAATAAATAAATAAATAAAAATAAAAAAGAACAGATAAAGCAGTCTTCCTCCGAGCTGGCATCTTCCGGGTGTGTTAGGGTTACAGTTCCCATCCTGGATGGAGAATTCTGGGAATTGCAACCTTAATAAAACTGAAGGGTGCCACATTGGGGAAATCTGGACTAGAAAAGCAAGTTCCACCCATTTCCTGGTTTTCCCACTGGTTTTCCCATTGTAGTTTCCTCTGGTTTATTTAGTTGCTCTGCTAATTGTTTCTTACCCTTCTTAATGATTGGTGTTCTATATATGTATATATTGTATTTTTAATTGTGTTTTAAATGTAGGCTGCATCCTTAATCTTGTTTTTAATTATCTTTGTTAGCTGCTTTGGGAGTTTTTAAGTATAAAATCAGGATAAAAACGTTTTAAACGGTTAAAAAAGTAATAGTGGCGCTTGAGCCAGACTTGAAGGAACAGAAAACACAACTTGTTGCTGTTCAAGGTTAGACAAAGGCAACAAATCCATTAATCTCTAAAAGAGGTTTTGGCAAAGAATTCCATTTAGTCTAACTGAGCTGTTCCTTATAATTCCACAATGAAATAGTAAGAAATTACAAATCAGGTGGATGGAGACACTGAACTTTTCTATTATTTCTGTCTTGTCTTTTCCCCTTGTTTAAGGAGAGGAGAAAAGCCAGACACAAAAAAAACACACTGCGTAGAAAAGAATATAATTCAGCCTAATTTTAAACAGATCATTAAACCCTGACCACATAAGATAATACTCATCACTTTCAACTGCACCGACAGAGAGCCAATTCATAAACAGAAAGTGAGCCTATATCTGTAATCCAGGATTGTAAATCCAGAGTAATTTTATCTTTCTGGTGTGGAAGGCAAAGAGGAGAACGGTTAAGACGTCTTTCCTGAATTTTGACCTAAAACTGGGAATTGCAGCAGAATGAGTCAGTGCTCTGCACCCATGTTTGGAGCTCCTGCAAACCACACCGCCTTCTGAGATATTCCATTCCAACCTGACCTGCTGTCAATCATTAGCCAGCATTCTATGCTTATCGGACCTTCTGTTGTTATTGCCTTGATCCACATTCCCCCATCCTAATATAGAATTCTTTTTTTCCCCCTTTGCCAAAGTGTATGTGTGTCCTTTTGCAAGATGTGGTATTCCTTCTGATATTTCACTCTTCGTCTACAATAAAGAAATAATACCTCTATTATTTTTTCCTCTGCCAGAAACTCGGCCTGTCCAGAACCACTCTTCTCCAGCAGAAGTCTCTTCAATAACTTCAATAACTAAGCAGCTAAGGCTACAGTGACTATCAGAGCAGCCAAAGTACCAGCAACCACAACCACCACAAAGGAACAGCCTACTTCAAACTTACCCAGAACTGCCAGTTCAGCAACCTAAGGAGGGAATACAGCAACAGCCCCAGAAAAATGAGAACAAGCTTGCACAGTATATCTAGGCAGCAGTCTTCCCGTTTGTAGAATAAAGGCTTAAACTGCAGCACAAGGAAGATTCCTCTTTTAGATTTTCGTAGGCATCTTTGAAGGACATGCCAAAAAGAAGTCCCGAGGCCTCATTAAAATCAATGGCACTTGAGGGGTGTTTTTAAAATTCTCCTTGGTCTCAGTAGGATCCCAATCCAACAGCATGTTAGCTGGGTAGTTACGTTCTGATGAAAGCAACTTGATGGCCCTTAGTCAAGGAAAGTATTTGTTCAGTTGTGCTGCTTGGGCTTAAGAGCAGATGCTGGATATTTACTTTCCCATGATGGACGACTGTCTTGGTTAGAAACAAAAGGGCTGAAATTCAAGAAACAGTGGGAGTCCCCCAAGTTCCATTACATTTCAGGTCTATTAAAGAGAACAGATGGGATTTATTTTTTACTCAAAAAAAGGAAGTTCAGGGCTGCTTCACACTTATGTGGCTCTGCAGGATATCCTACTGCTTGCTGACTTAGTGTAAACAATTTACACTAAATGCATGAAGTGTGAAGGGGAGGTGTGCATCTCCAAACCTTCAGGGATTGGTTGTCAGTGACTCACTAATTCTTATTTACATCTTCCTTTTGCACTTCATCTTATTTATCCAGCTACGGACATGTAAGTGTGGACAGAGGTTTCCACAGATGCCAAGCTGGACAAGAAAGTACATGCACAAGAAAGTGTTGAGCATGTTGTTTTTGGTGTGATCAAGCAGCTAGCACTGTGCACATCTGGCCCTGGTTAAATCATCAATGGCTGTGCAGATTATTTTGAAAAACCAAGCAAAAGGTCCAGTGGTGGGTTTCTCTTACCTTCCCTACCGGTTCGGAAGTGCGTGTGTCATGTCGGAAGTGCGCGCTTTGCACGCACGCATCACATCCGGGTAGTGACCCTCTGTGCATGTGCAGAAGCCTTTGCGCATGTGCAGAGGGTTCTTTGCCAGCCGCTTTCAAGCAGCGGCGGCCGGGGAACCGGTTCGGGGGTGTGGCAAGCCGGGCATTACTACCGGTTCGGCGAACGGGGCCAAATTTCCGCCACCAGCTCGCACAAACCGGTCCGAACTGGTAGCAACCCACCACTGAAAAGGTCCCTGCAAAACAAAGCAGGTGTTGACCCATAGGGTTATGCAAAGCATTCAAAGGAGGGTCTTTGCAAATTATGTGAGCAAATAGCAATAGCACTTAGACTTATATACCGCTTCATAATGCTTTACGGCACTCTCTAAGCAGTGTATAGAGTCAACATATTGCCCCCAACAATCGGGGTCCTCATTTTACTGACCTTGGAAGGATGGAAGTCTGAGTCAATCTTGAGCCGGTCAGGATCGAACTTCTGGCAGTGAGCAGTGAGTTAGCCTGCAATACTCATTCTAACCACTGTGCCACCACGGCTCAGTGGTTAGAATGCAGACAAATAAACACTTCTGTTTGTTAAAACATCTGCATCCTGTGGTGTGTGGGAAGCCACTCCCCTCCTAAAAGAATGAAATATTTTGAGGAATATTTAAAAAAAAGGCAGAATATTATATTTCCCTAAAGGAGGAATGGAGAAACATGCTCTTGGAGACTTGCAGTTCCCACCTTTCTTAATAGCCCTTAATAGCCCTCAGCAAATGTCACACTTAAGAGATAAAGAGCTTATTGAAAACTAGATAGCTCTATTCATAAGCAAATACCCTCACCCAAGAGCCAAACCAGGACAAAGCCATCAAGCCACAATAGTAATTACCCAACACCCTTTCAGGCATTGCATCACCCTCAGAAACTTCAACCAAACTTAGCTCAGACAAATACCTAGGATTTGTACTTTGCCTATGGAGCCAGCTATGACCCCTACACAACCCCTATATGGCCCCATGGGAGTCCGACAACAGCCAATAGAATACATGTTCTTGCACAGGAACAGGAAGTTCAAGTGCAAAGCCCAAAGAAGGTATAAAAACCCCTCACTCTCACCTCCATTTTGTCAGCTGCACCAGGACCACAAACATGTGGTCCTATTCATCAATAAATGGACCCTCTTTCCAATCAGCCTCCAGCCTCCATTTTGTCTCCAGTGCTTTTCTCCTGGCTTGAAACTGAACCAGATGGATGTTTCTTCCCACAGGTCATATGGCTACTTTGAAAATTGTTCCCACCCCGGTGTGTGTGTGTGAAATGAGTCAATGAATTCAGCTTTGTGTTGCAAGATTTGGATTAAACAGGCATTCTGATTTTCTGAACTAAATAGAGAAATATGCAATGGCAATGGAAGTGCACCCATAACACTTATACTGGGACTGCCCACAAAGCAAAATGGCTATGCCAGAACATGCATATGGAGACAGATGGGGGCGTGTTGTTTTTCACTTTCTTAATAGGAGGCGTCTTCAGAAGTGAAAGCTTAAAATGCTTTGCAAAGCAGCTCTTTCCAAGGGCTTTGCACAGTTCCAACCAGCCAGAGCATGAAATGCATCTCTGAGAGGGGATTGGGCCCTTCGGCAGCAAATGCTCGTCCTTCATCAAAATGCCATGGGCTAACGAAAGCCTTTGATGGTTCTTTTACCCCATTACTGAGGTTCTAAGTTGGGGTTGGTTCATTGTCTTGTACTTCCCCCTAGTGGCTGTTCAGCACTGGTGACAAGGAAAAACAAGGCTGATGGCCTTTATAAGAACAGGAAGCACAAGTGAACCCTGGGTAGGCTTCAGACTTGCAGAATCTACTTTAAAACTGTGTGTGTTTTAGAACATCGAGGTCCACCATCAGAACAGGTGCAAAGTAGAGGCAGACAGATGTGCACACAATTAAGGAATGGATCAACTCTGAACTAAGCATCAGGTGTTGTTTGTATATCAGAAAGGAGGTTACAATCCATCTCTTTGTTGCTTTTTTCTGTGCAAACTTGCTTCACTCTAATAGTCTCATTCAGGACAGGATTACATATTACACCTCTGCTGCTAACACCAAAATGAGCACTAGTTGGCCATCAGGAGTCCTTGTTTCTGCTGCCCTCTAGTGGTCACCTAGATCTTTGTAGTCCTAATTTAGGATTGGTGCTGCTTTCAGATAAATTGGCAGTACATCTTGATCTATATTTTCCCCAGCCTGATCTCCTTGCAGGATACCTACCGCCCTTTCCAACAGCAACAGGCAGCAAAAGCCTGTGAAAAGTGCTATTGTCATTTTAAAGAAAATTAATTCTAGAACTCACAGGGGGATCAAGGTACTACTGTCCTATCTCTCTGTTGGGGAATAAAATCCATGAAATGTATCTAGAAAGGAATGAGTTTGCAATTTATTTTAATTATCGTTGGTTCCAAAACACAAGCAGAGATAATAAGAATGCCTATGTGCATCAAACTGGCAAAGACATTAACAGCAGGAATGACACCCGTAAGGCAGATGAAAAGAAATTATTGGGCATTTCACCTGTGGCAAACTGAGGCACAGATCAAGATTCAAAATCATTTGAATAAGTTATCTGACCTCCAGAGAAAAAGGAACTCAATGGATGAGAGTAACAAAGAAGGATAACATTAGTCAAGAAGTTATCCATGGGAATCTATAACAAAACATCTTTGATCAAGATTTTAGAAAAGGTTTCTCTGCACGCATTTCACCTGAGAGCTGCCAAGAGCAGCTGACTCCATTTTACATCTCAGTGTTTCAGGATCTGCATCCATGGGAGACCCCCATATCAATGTTCCCTGTAAGAGTAGAAAACGCCATGCGGCAGTTAGAAACTGGCGCGTGGCGCTCTCTTTTCAAGTGCGCGGGTGCGCAGGCGCGCAGCCTCTGCCATTACAAAATGCCATGTGGAAGTTGGAAACTACCGCGTGGCGTTCTCTTGTTACGTGCGCGGCCGCGCGGCCACGCACCTTAGAGGGAACAGTGCCCCATATACCAACTCATCTTTCCCAGCCTTATCTTGAATCCTGGTGCTGCGGACAGGACAGCAATAGCAATAGCAATAGCACTTAGATTTATATACCGCTTCACAGTGCTTTACATCCCTCTCAGAGCGGTTTACAGAGTCAAAATATTGCCCCCAACCATCTCGGTCCTCATTTTACCAACCTCGGAAGGATGGAAGGCTGAGTCAACTTTGAGCCGGTGAGGAGAATCGAACTGCTGGCAGCCGGCAGTCAGCAGAATTAGCCTGCAATACTGCATTCTAACCATTGCCTGAAGTTTCATCTCATTTTACAGTATAAAACTGCCCTTTAAATCACAGGTGTCAAACTCGCCACATCACATTGCCATCACGTGATGTTTCGTGATGTTTTTCCCATTCGTGGAGCTGGGGTGGGCGTGGCCTGCACATGAAGCATCCGGCCTGCGGGCCGCCAGTTTGACACCCCTGCTTAAATGTTCAAATTCAGTTAAAATAAAACATGTGAACCTAATCAATGAATTCAGCATTCCTTTGCAAGGCTTTAATGAAACAGGGTGACTCGGTCTTTCCGAATTCATAGATGAAATACAAGAGTTTAGTACAAACAGTGGGGTCAAGAAAAGAGGTGTAATATTTATAGCAGATCTGTTCCTTTGATCCTTGGTGGAATAGCCTGGGGCCAGTCTCAGAAAACCCACCCAGTTCCACCAAATCCACCAAAGCCAGGACCATTTTCTCTGTGGTTTCGGCTACAAAAAGAGCTACCAAAAATAAAATCTGAATCCTGTAAATTTGGCAAGAGTCCAGATTGTTAGATTCTTACCCCCTAATTCTAGACTTCTTTGGCACGGAGCTGCCCTATAGAACATCATCGCCCTCACCCCAGAGATCCTGGTAGCAGCTTTGAAAGGCTGGCTGTTCCCTCAAGCACTGGGGCCAAAATGTTAGGTGACCTGGTTGATTGTCTGCTTGCTCTTTGATTCACAAGCTGGGGGAGATTCTTTCAGCCTCAGGCACATTGTGTTTGATTTTATCATAATTGCTTTTAATGATTTGGAGCAGTTGTTGCTTTTGATTTTTAACTTGCAGTTAGCTGCCCAGAGCTGCATTAGTGAGATGGATGGCAAGAAAGAGGGAGGAGGGAAGGGAGGGAGAGAAAAGAAAAAGGAGGAGGGGAGGGGAAGGGAAGGGAAGGGAAGGGAAGGGAAGGGGAAAGGGAAGAGGGAAGAGGGAAGAGGGAAGAGGGAAGAGGGAAGGGAAGGGGAAGGGGAAGGGGAAGGGGAAGGAAAGGAAAGGAAAGGAAAGGAAAGGAAAGGAAAGGAAAGGAAAGGAAAGGAAAGGAAAGGAAAGGAAAGGAAAGGAAAGGAAAATCTAAAGGAAATGGGAGCCAAAGGTAAAACTTCCCTGAAAGTATACATCCCAAAATCCCAATAGTTTTTAAAAATTAAATGAAAAATCTTCAGGATTTATTTATCTAAATCTAATCTTTTTATTCTGGAATTTGTTCACAACAATTGAAATGTCAGTAGAATTAAAATATCTGAGAGCTTTATACGTGGAGCAGAAATGCAAGAAAGGGACAAAATAATTTTCTTATTTTCTGCTGAAAACTTAACTTTTCTATTGCTTCTCCCCTATACAGGATTCCATATCTCCATCAAACTATGAACCTTAATTTCCATGGGGGAACAATACTAGGGGAAGGGGGAGTTCTGAATTAAGAAGTGTGTATATGTAGGGGGGGGTGTTATCAGTTAGAAGAGATTGCTCCCCAACTGCTCTTCTCAAAATTTAATTGCTTTTTTAAAAAAGCAACATTGCAGAACCACTTTTCTTGCATTTGCTTTTGTCCATGATGTTATTTTTTTTTTAAAAAAACGTGCCAATATAGCACTTTTTCTTTCGCCTACCTCCTGTTTTTCAAAATGGGACATTTACTCTGATGTGTCATAGCATTTACAATGAGAGAAGCCACATGTATTTCTTCACTTGTCTCTTCTGTTCATACAAAAAGTAGTGGTTCATTATTCAGGCAGTCCTTGATTTACAACCATTTAGTGACCATTCAAAGTTACAACGGCACCAAAAAGTGACTTAGGACCATTTTTCACACTTACGACCATTGCAGCATCCCCATTGTCATGTGATCAAAATTCAGATGCTTGCCAACTGGCTCGTAGTTACGATGGTTATAGTGTTTCAGGATGTGATCCCCTGTTGCGACCTTCTGACAAGCAAAGTCAATGGGGAAGCCAGATTCACTTAACAACCGTGTTACTAACTTAACAACTGCAGTGATTCACTTAACAATTATGGCAAGAAAGTTCATAAAATGGGGCAAAACTCACTGTTTCATTTAGCAATGGGAATTTTCGGCTCAGTTGTGGTCATAAGTAGAGGACTATCTATACGGCATTCATAAAAAAGATTAAGCTAGATGTGCCTCCTTCTTCCTATTCTGGTCTCCATTACTTCACCAATGTGTTCCTAGCTAAGTTTTCGGGATATTGACGCTGCAGTGGAAGAAAATGTTTCAAGTATTGGAATGTCTTGTGATAAGGACTGAATGGGCTAATGTTTGTGTGACATTAACAACAAGTTTTGCTGCAACAGCATGGCAGGTAAATCTATCCATACAGCACAACTTATTTCATTTGCCCTTGGGAGACTGGGGTGCAGTCGGGCATGACTTTAAATCTCTTCGATTAAATTGTCTGAGGGAATGACATCATCACTGGGCGATCAAGCTTCTTCAGTCATGTTTGCTCAAAATATTGTCAAATCACAACAGTTGGAGTCCCATCTATAAGATAAGAATAAGCATCCTAGAATATTGTGTTTAGGAAAGGCAGGTTCAGCATTTTAAAGAACGTCAATTTTTATTTCTTCAGAGTATTCAGTAACCACAAGTTTCACATTTAATTGTCAAAACTGAGATCTAGAAATTTGCTTAAAACTGAAAAAGAACAAAAAGCAGGATTCTTAGAAAGAAGATGGATCATATTGCTGCATCGGCATATTTCTGAATGACAAACAACCTCTCTTTTAGGATGCTGCCATCCATGTATATAATTTAGCCTCCTTTGCTAGCAATAGAGTAACAGACTTGGCTACATCTTTGGTAGTAGACACACTCAGATAGATAGATAGATAGATAGATAGATAGATAGATAGATAGATAGATAGATAGATATAGATAGAAGATGGACAGATGAATAGACGGAAGGGCGATAGATGGATGATAGACATGGAAGATAGATAGATAGATAGATGAGCTGCGGTGGCGCAGTGGTTAGAGTGCAGTACTGCAGGCTACTTCGGCTGATCACCGGCTGCCAGCAGTTTGGCAAATCGAATCTCACCAGGCTCAAGGTTAACACCATCCTTCCATTCTTCCGAGGTGGGTAAAATGAGGACCCAGACTGTTGGGGGAATACGCTGACTGTAAATCGCTTAGAGAGGGCTGTAAAGCACTGTGAAGCAGTATATAAGTCTAAGTGCTATTGCTAGATAGAAGAAATGAGTACTGTAGGGAAACAACATTTAGATTTTTCTAAATATCAACGTTCTTGCAGTGCACTAGGTTTTATAGCATTTCTGAGCAAGAGAATAGCATGTCCCACTTTCTAAATGTGTGAGAACTAGTGGGAGAGAGAAAAGAGATGCTTGATACATTAGATCCTGAAAAAGATGCAGTAGTGCTAGAGGATAGGAGAACAGGGACTGTGCTCCTTGATTCCCATTTCCTTTATGTGATGTGCCCCATCATATGAATGAGGGTCAACTTCAAGGATAGAGAGATGGGGTAGAGCAGGGGTCCCCAATCCCCTGGCTGCTGTCTACTACCCGTTTGGAACCGGGCCAGATGATAGGGATGTTCATCAGGAATTTCTCTGGAAAACAGTCCTGGAGACATTCTTGAGTCTTTTTTGTTCTTAGTGAACAATTACTGAAGAAGATAAACACTGTCCTTCTAGGAGTAGATTTGAGGTATCCTAGATTTAGCATCAGACTACCGTTGCCTTTTCATTGTTAAGACAAACCACTGCTTCAAACCACTGTTAGCTAGAGAATTCTGGGAGCTGAAGTCCACACGTCTTAAAGTTGTTGAGGCTGAGGAGGTGTGCTTTCAACTGTGCGTCATGAGTGAAATTTGCCTGTTACTTTTGTCCAGCTGGCAGGGGACAGCACACACTTCCTGAGCTCCTTTTCTATCAACAGTTTTTGACACCTGTGTTGGTGGCCTCAAGAAAGGGAGAAAAAAAAAATGATGGGGCTGGCAGTGTTTGCAGCTGTTTGCAAAATGCCACTAGATACAGCTGCCGGGAGTTCAGGACTCACTGAGCTTCTGAGATGCTTTAATTAGCTCTAATAGTGCCTCCCTGCTGTGCTGACACGGAAAACCTACATAATTACCAGCAGCTACTGGGAGACAGGTACAGTAATATGGTCCTAATTGAGTGTTTACTGAAGATACACAGGTAAAGAGGTGCGTATCCGCTAGGAAGGAAACCACAGAAAAATAAAAAGTCTAATCTGAAAGCTAACTCTGCTACTTCTGTTTGCTGCCTTATCACATCCAGTAATTTGGCAGGCACACAAAACTCTGAATGTGTAAAGTAGTTTAATTGCACATTTGACATTTTGCAGTGGTGGAGGGAATGGTGAGAGTATGAGAATGTGGGATCAGACCATCACAGAATGACTGGAATCCAGCAGGGTGAGCTCTCTGGAGAAAGAAATAGAAAAGAACAGAAACTTTGCAGTGGGTACTATGGGACTGAAGTCTGACTGAGTTAACAAAGGGATACTGGAGAATTTTCTGAAGGAACTCATCTTATTTATCCCTGTGGATACTCTGTGTAATCCGGAGTGCATTGCTATTCCACCCTTTCTGGGATGTTGCAGTGTAGCACTTAACTCAAACAACATACATATGCATAAAACACATTATTTCAGGGAATATTACTTGCAAAAAGTGTGTATCAAGAAAACTGCAGATGAGAATGTGTAAATGAGAAGCAAGAAAAACAATGTGGATATTTTTAAATGTATGAGTATGTATCATTGGCACAGGCAATAGACAATTTTTATAACAGATATTTTTTTTTCTTTTGGCCAAATTTGCAAGCAATGTGACAACAGAGCAGAAATAGTTGATGTTGGAAAAATGGGAATCTGGTTGAAACAAACAGGCTTCACTACTGCAGCGTGCTGTTGGGGTAGCCACCCTTGAAGAATCCAGAAGTCAGACTTGTCATAAAGCATAGCTGCTAGGCTAGTGACTGATGAAAATATAAAAATGATATATTGCCTGTGCCAAATGATACATACCATTAACATTTGGTTGCTGCTTTAAGATGCAGTTATCATGAACCCATAAGTGACTATGGGTAATTTCTATGGGTAGTTTAGTTTGCACTCAGTATTCCCAGTCAAAGTAACAGACATAACAGCATATACAGTACTAATGGAAGAGAATATATGTAGCTCAGGGTTGAATTGTGAAGTCTTTAATGCTCTCTGAGTTTTGCTGTTTGCTTGCAGACATTTTATTACCCAACTAGGTAACATCATCAATGGTAGAAAGTGTTTGCTCCCTGTTCATATATAGTAGCTTGCCTTGCCAGTGTTAGTGTGGGTATGGTTTTGTTCTTCGTAGTTCCCTGATTAGGACATTGTTTTCTGCTTGATTCTTTGTCTGGTGTTAATCTCCGTTTAACTGAACATCACTGTCGAGTAATGAAATATCTGCAAGCAAATAACCAAGCTCAGAGTGCAACAAGGACTCCATCACAGCATGTGTACACAACAGTAGCAGACTAGAGATGGAAAATAGGATGCCGCTAATCCTTCCTTTCTTCTGTACCATTAAAGAAACAATTTGTTGGACAGGGAAGATGTATCCAACATCTTTAACATTTTAAATAGTTGAAGACCTGACTATGGGACTCCCTGTTCCATTGCCTGATTGATAAAATCAGCTGAAGAAGTCCTTTTGAAGATATTCCCAGTCTCAGGGGCTCATCTTTCCAACATATAAACCAGAGGTCTTCAAACTTGGCAAGTTTAAGACTTGTGGACTTCAACTCCCAGAATTCTCCAGCCAGCATAGCTGGCTGGAGAATTCTGGAAGTTGAAGTCCACAAGTCTTAAACTTGCCAAGTTTGAAGACCTCTGATATAAATGAAGGTCTTCTGCTTTGGACTCAGGCAATTCTGCAGGAATTGTGTCTGGCCTGCATTTAGCATTTAACTGTACACATTGTTTTTGTTTTTAAGATGGTAATAACCACCTTCTGTATACACCAGAAGAGAGAGACAAAGTATAAACCTTATACTGTAAGTAGAGGTGGCTCTTTATTAGTTCATCTATGAACCTGAAATTTAATTAGTTCCTACTTTATTAGGCTTCAGAAAATGACTTTAAATAGAATTGTTTAAGGAAGCCTTTGGTTCTTAAACAATGCTATTTTTTTTAATCTTTAGTTAGTTACTTTTATGATTCTTATTTTATGTTTATTTACATGATTGCTTACATACTATATTATGTTGTGGATGTTATAGTGACATGATTGCAACCTGCTGAGAATCCCTAGTCATTAAAAATAAATTGAAGAGACAAAGAAATATATTTTTTCTCATCCCATCTCTTTATAGGATGGGACTTCCTCTTACTGATCTACTTATTTCTGCTTTGCGTCCTTCTTTATTTTCACTGGATGGAAAAGTCTTTGTTCCCCTCCTCATTTTATTATCTTCGCTCACATTGCAAATGCCTGTCTTACCCAATTTTTTGGATATCAGGATATCATTTTTCCCCCATCCCCATAGAACAGTGTTTCTCAACCTCAGCAAGATGTATGGACTTCAGCTCCCAGAATTCCCAAGCCAGCATGCTGACTGATGAATTCTGGGAGTTGAAGTCCACACTTATTAAAATTTCCGAGGTTGGGAAACGCTGCTAGCATATGACTTTCTGACTCCATGCTCAGAAGGAGAAATCCAAGGCAGCTCTTTTGTTTCAACTGAAGAACATACAAGAGCAAGAGATATTACTGAATCCATAAGAAAGCCAAGCCCTCCAGAAGTTCTTGAACAAATATTCAATGACTTAATAAACCTATAATATTGACTATGATGAGTGGGGATGATGGAATGTGAAAAACCATCACTACCATAGATTTTCCATTCCTGATCCAGTTAGAAGACTGTAGAATAGTGTGTGTATAGAACAGTTCTGTGAAGGTGCAGGAAAAGCACCAGAGATGGTACTTTTCAAGGATGTATCCTCAAAATTATGCAAGCCATAATCGCATATCAGAAACAAGAAAGAGGTATAAATAAGTTTCATTAGTTGGGGGCAGGACATCATTGTCTTTGCTCCCCCACCCTCATGACAGCACAATCAATATAATTTATGCAAACATTTCAGAAGAGAAAGTCTGCAAATGTATTCCAGTTCCAACATCTCTACAGGTCATCCATTTCCACATGCCTTGGTCCAAAATGTAGCTTATTTGGACAGAGAACAGTATTCACAAGCCTGCAAATAAAATTAAGTACTGTGGTCAAGTTAAACTAATGTCAAGCTGAATCAGAGCATGCATTAATTCTGTTTAAAAAAAAATGTGGAAGAAGGTCGCGCTATTCTGTTGATGAATCCATTTCCCCTTTTCCCCGTATTTTATTCCTGAGCACACCACTGCTGCCACACCATCACATAATCTCACACCATGACTTGAGAGCTATCTTTATCTGTCTTTTTCATTACAAGCGATCCCCTGATCTTGTCTAGTTGCCTATGCATTATAAGAAGGAATATGATGGTGCAAAGTATTTGCGCTGCTTCAAATATATGCAGATAGCTTTTAAAATGGGAACAAAAAACTGAAGCAGAGATTAGTTTAGCACTTCTCTTAAATTCCAGATGGAATCCATATCCAGAGCAACAAAGATGATCAGGGGACTGGATCGGTTCACCCCGGATCGGGCAAACCGGTAGCGGCGGCGGCAGGAGGCTCCGCCCACCCACCTGGACGTCATGAAAAACGCTCTGCGCATGCGCAGAAGGTTCTGCGCATGTGCAGAAGCGTTGCGCGCACGCAAAGCGCCCCCCGCACGCCCGTTCCCGAACCAGTAGCAAAGGTAAGGGAAACCCACCACTGGACTGGATGCTAAAACATACAATGAATGGTTGCAGGAATTGGGTATCTCTAGTTAAATGAAAAGGAGGACTAGGGGGTGACATAATAGCAGTGTTCCAATATCTAAGGGGTTGCCACAAAGAAGAGGGAGTCAACCTATTCTCCAAAGCACCTGAAGGCAGGACAAAAAGCAATGGATGGAAACTAATCTATGAGAGAACCAACCTAGAACTAAGGAGAAATTTCCTGACAGTTAGGACAATTAATCAGTGGAATGACTTGCCTGCAGAAGTTGTGGGTGCCCCCACACTGGAGGTTTTTAAGAAGAGATTGGACAACCATTTGTCTGAAATGGCGTAGGGTTTCCTGCTTGAGCAGGAGATTGGACCAGAAGACCTCCAACTCTGTTATTCTGTTATATCACCTCTTTCCCCAGCATTCTTATCACCCTCTTCACTGAACAAGACTGAAGAATAAACAGCTCAGCATTTAGGACAATAGATGAAGTTCATCTGAGATTATTCAAACATGGAAGGAATATATTTGGTGATTGCAATCCATCAGGGGTGGGTTCCGGTTTTCATCGCTGCCGGTTTGCTCAGTGCACGTGCGTGCGCTTCGCGCATGCGCAGTGCTAAAACAAAGTTTCTGCGCATGCACAGAAGCAAAAAACAAGATGGCGCTGCCTATTGCGCCGCCGAAAGAACCGGCTCGGGGGCGTGGCCAGGCTGCCGTTACTGCCGGTTCGGAGAACCAGTCCCTATTTTTACTACTGGTTCTATAGTACCCACCTCTGCAATCCATGTTCCTCAAGGAAGTGAAAAGTATGCTTATTTCCCTCTTCTCATTTTGTCTTCTAAACAATCCTATAGCATTGGTTAGAATCAGAGAGCAGTGGGAAAGAGCAGATTAGTCAGGAGTATTTTCTGCTCAATTCCAACAATTTATATCTGAAATTTGTTCCATCCCATTTATGTAGAAATGTTCAAGTGTCTGGAAGTTCATATAAAAAAGTAACTCGCAATGCTAATTTAGGATCACAAATATGAATATATAGAAGCTCAATTTTAATTGTTCAGCACTTATTGCCACGTCAGCTTAGAGCTAAAACTATCAGTTTCACTTTCTCTGAAATTTGAGGTTTTGACATTTTGGCTACTTTTTTTTGTGACAGTGGTCATTTTTGGTGGTCAAAAGTCACTCAATAATCTTCCTGGTTGAGTGGGACAATTTGAGTCGTGGTCTTGACACTTTCTCTATGACATCACACAGACTTTCTTTAAAATACGTGCCCTTGCGTGAAGTCTGTCTTTTCTTCACTCTTGGTTGAATCCTCCTTCTAACTAAATCAGTTTTGTTCAGGAGCCATCAGATACCCTATTTCTGCCACCTTGGTAGATGCCTTTCCCCCTGCCTTTCCTGTGTCTTTCATTTGACTTGCTAATGTGAGTCTCCTCCACAGCTGTTATAGCAAAGGTCTGGGTGCCTGTCAGCCAGGCTGAAATCCCCCTGCAGGCTTTCCTGGGGTGGCTGTCACTTGACAGTCCACCTCACTCCCCTTTCTGGTGGTTTTTGCATGTCCTTTCTCCTTCTGACAGGCAGGTGCAGCCAGGTTTAACGGAGATGCCATCCCCGTAAAAGGAAGGCTGGAGACCCATAACCATCCTCTTTCATCTTAGGAGGGGCACAGCTCTCTTGCTTTGCCCTCCTCAGCAGTTTGTCCCAGAATAATTGCACTGTTTTGAAGGGAAACAGCTCTGGATCACGTTGAGTATCGTCTCCTGGCCCAAGGATACAAACCATTTTAGGACGAATGGCAGACAGAGGACACGTCCATGCATAAGACTGAACTAAATTGGCCAACATTATTCCTCAACTCTTATCTCCCACCCTGGTTTGGTTTGGCTGTATTTCAAGGAGAAGGGGTGAAATGTAATTTTTTCCTAGAGGCAGAAGGAAGAGAATCAGATCGGCTGCCATTTTGTTTCTCACATGTACTTTTTGCATGTGGAGAGCATTCACAATGTTGAGTGGAAAGGTTGGTCTTTCTGTAGTTCATTTGAGAGAGGCAGAGTTAAATAACTTTAAATAAATAAAAAAGTCCAGAACAATTATATTTTACATTTTTCATTATATGCCCTCCCAGGGAGGAAAAACCATCTTCAAATAGCTCCCTATTCACATGTTGGGTTATTGCCATTTATAGCCCTTCAGTGAGTTGATGTGACAATAAAAGAAAAAAAAATAAACATATAACCTAATAATCCATCAGTGATTTATTTCATTCATTGATCATCAACATTAACATTCAGTGCTAAAATGAAAGTCATCTGATTATGCCAATAGTTTAACCTGGAATAGTACAAGAAGAATAAGGTTTAAGGCTAACATAAACGTACGAACAAATCAATACCCTTAAGAGTATGTGTGTGTGTGTGTGTGTGTGTACTGTATATATATAATTAGTATTTCAAAATCAACTATGAATATGACTATAACTTTTAAGAGGCATACTATTATATAAAACTATATAGTGCTAAAATGACTGAATAAAAATGGCTAAGACTGTATATAAAATCACTATTGCTGAAAACTGCAGGTATTTCAAACTGAATATTACTGATGTGATTAACAAGGTGCAGAAATTTAGATAGGGCATCGAAAGGGAAGATGGAGAATCTAAAGATAAATCAAAGATGTTGATTTCATCGTTTTGATGGTTCCAGTGCCCAAGTGTAAATTATAAGAAAGGGTTTTAGGGGGTGGGGAAGGAGTGGGTTGAGGAAAGATGTGACATGGAGCCTGACAATATCAGTGAAATGCCTTAGAAGTCAATTGAGGTCCTAGAACAGGGGTGTTAAACTCGCAGCCCCCAGGCTGGATGCGTCACGCACTGGCCACACCCACCCCTGGTTTAGCAAAGGGGGAAAATAGCAATAGCAATAGCACTTAGACTTATATACCGCTTCATAGTGCTTTACAGCCCTCTCTAAGCGGTTCACAGAGTCAGCCTATTGCCCCCAACAATCTGGGTCCTCATTTTACCCACCTCAGAAGGATGGAAGGCTGAGTCAACCTTGAGCCAGTGAGATTTGAACTGCTGAACTGCAGCTAGCAGTCAGCTGAAGTAGCCTGCAGTGCTGCACTCTAACCACTGCACCACCTCGGCTCTGTAAAGTCATATCGTGAAAAGTCACGATACATCACATGACGACAACGTGACACTGTGAGTTTGACACCCCTGTCTTTGAATGTTGAATGGTACTTCCAAATGAACCAAAGCCCCGCCCCTGTGGTTGTCAACACAATACAAAGAGGTGGGACATCATTCACATTGCCATGACTACCACCTTGGCTGTGCTGAACAGCTTTCCCCCCCGTCCCCCATGCATGGGGCCGCTAGTAAACCAACACTAGCACCCCAAAAGAAAGAGGAGGGATCATTTCTTGAATTCCTGGGATAATTTCACAGTGTTTGGATTATTCTCACCAGTCAGAAAGGTGTATATGGAGATGGTTCAGTTTGGTTTTTGTGGTGGGTGATTTTTCAGTTCAGATTTGTTGTTGTTTAATCCCAGGAATGCCAACTAATCAAGGAGAGAAGCAACCTAGAAATGAGAAAGTTCCTGACAGTTAGAACAATTAATCAGTGGAACAACTTGCCTCCAGAAGTTGTGGGTGCTCCAACACTGGACGTTTTTAAGAGATGTTGGATAACCATTTGTCTGAAGTGGTGTAAGGTTTCCTGCCTATATACCATATGATTATAGGGGGTTGGACTAGAAGACCTCCAAGGTCCCTTCCAACTC
>QLTV01012193.1:884822-902378 GCA_003457575.1 Thermophis baileyi
CCGAAAAATGGGTGGGAGCGGGTCCAGCCAGTGGTGGGATTAGCCGGTTCACTGAACTAGGCAGAATTTTAACAACCGGTTTGCCTGAACCAGTCTGAACCGGCTGAATCCCACCTCTGCTTAGGACTGTTTTTCACATTTATGACTGTTGCGGCGTCCTCAAGGTCACATGATCAAAATTCAGATGCTTGGCAACTGACTCATATTTATGATGGTTGACGGTCATATGATTCCCTTTGGCGACCTTCTAACAAGCAAAGTCAATAGGGAAGCCAGATTCACTTAACAACCATATCACTAACTTAACAACTGCAGTGATTCACTTAACAACTGTGGCAAGAAAGATCACCTTTGGGGCGCAACATTCACTTAACGAATGTCTCATCTAGCAACAGAAATTTTGGGCTCAATTGTGATCATAAGTCGAGGACTACCAGTACTGGGCAAATGACATTTAGTTTTAATCCTATTTATTTTACATACTTTTTACATGTGCTATATTTCCATTATCTATTCTATACTTTTTTTTAACTTGCTCAATGTTGAATGTTATATACTGTGTTTCCCTGGAAATAAGACCGGGCCTTATTTTGTTTTGGGCCCCAAAATAAGTACTAGGGCTTATTTTCAGGGGTGTCTTATTCCCCCTCCCCCAGTGTACAGGAGGCCCACTTCTTCTCCTTGCTCGCGGCGGGGCAGGAGGCCGCTGGCAGGCCTGGAAGCCATCTTTTATCTTTTTGTATTCAGGCCTGCCACATTTTCTACTGTGGGAAAATGGGAGGAGGGATTATATGGAGTAGGTGATATGTAGTAGTCTAAATAACATTCTTTCCAGAAAGTCAAGGCCGCTGTAGCCGGCAGCTGCGAGGAAGTGACGGGGAGGCATCTTCAGTTTTGGATGGTACCTGATTGGATCATGTGATGGACATGTGGGTGCTGGTCAGGGACTTGAACTTTCGTTTGGGTGGGGAAAACCTGGAAGCTTTCAGATTTGGGTTTTCCCAGATGTTGCCACAACATGGCATAATAAGAGCCGAGGTGGCGCAGTGGTTAGAGTGCAGCACTGCAGGCTACTTCAGCTGACTGCTAGCTGCAGTTCAGCGGTTCAAATCTCACCGGCTCAAGGTTGACTCAGCCTTCCATCCTTCCGAGGTGGGTAAAATGAGGACCCAGATTGTTGGGGGCAATATGCTCTGTGAACCGCTTAGAGAGGGCTGTAAAGCACTGTAAAGCGGTATATAAGTCTAAGTGCTATTGCTATCTCTAATAAATTGGAACTTTGAGGAACTTCTAGCCTCGGAGTCTTGTTTTGTTGGGGGTGTTTATTGGAACGCTGACAGCGGCATGGCACGCCAATTCTGCCGCCATGAGGCAGGGTGGTGGTGCTGCCCCATGCGCCCCACACCGGCTTACCTCAGGGCCCTGCAGCCAGGCTACCCATGCCCCGACACCTGCCTCGCCTCGCAGCGGCAGCTCTGGCAGCCCCGTCCAGCAGGACCCCGAGTGGCCACCAGCCCATGTCTTCTGCTTGCTTGCAGATGCAATGGAGCAGGAGGCCAAGTGATGTTCCAGTGCTGCGGCCATGAGGTGAGGTGGGGGTGAGTGGAGCTGCCTCAAATGCCCCACATTGGCTTACCTCAGGGCCCTGCAGCCAGGC
Source organism: Thermophis baileyi (assembly GCA_003457575.1). Taxonomy (NCBI): domain Eukaryota; kingdom Metazoa; phylum Chordata; class Lepidosauria; order Squamata; family Dipsadidae; genus Thermophis; species Thermophis baileyi. The sequence goes on from QLTV01012193.1 coordinate 886,480, forward strand.
CATCCACTCCCTGACACATGCCTCGCCTCACGGCCACAGCTCCAGCACACCACTCGGCCTCCTGCTCCATTGTGGCCGCAAGCAAGCAGAAGAAGTGGGCCGGCGGTCACGTGGGCTTCTACTGAACATGGGTGCTGGTGCTGCTGCCGCAAGGTAGCTGTCGGGGCATGGATGGCATGGCTGCGGGAGCCCTGAGCTAAGCCGGTGTGGGGCACATGGGGCAGCTCCATCACCACCCCACCTTGCCTTGTGGCTGTGGCACCATGAGCAATCAGACGGAATAGGCGGCCGGCCACCTGCGCAGGCTCTTAAATAGGGCTTATTTTGGGGGTAGGGCTTATATTAGGTGCACACATAAAACATGCTAGGGCTTATTTTCAGGATAGGTCTTATTTTCAGGGAAACAGGGGGGTATATATAATTTGAAGATGCTTCTGACACAAATAAAGAAAAATTTCTCTCACCTTCCTCCATGGGAAAGGCTCTTGGCCTCTAGGGGGAAGGGAAGTGAGGATAGATAGTTCTTCAGACAGCCCCGTCCTTGATATACAGAGGGAAGATCCATTTCTCTTCCTTCTTTCCCCTATTTTGCCTGCCACTCGTGGCAAGAGAAGGTACAGCCCTCCCCAGAATGGTTGATATATCCATACGCAGATACGTTTTATAAATAGTTTGCTTATTTTACATGCGGTTCATTTTTAACAATAGGTATAATTTGAGATGCAAAAATCCAGATAACCACTATATGACAGAAAAGGGATGCAGACTTTTTTCCCCCCAACTAAACTTAATTAATTCAGTTGCTGATTTTCTGGGCTGCCTCTGCTCTTTCTTTGGACTACCTAAGTGGGCCTTGTAGTACTTCAGATTTGATTCCAAAATGGGACTGCAAAATGTGATACCTATCTACAACTCTTGAAAGCAGCCACATATATAGATATTGTTTGGATATAGAGGGGGCAGTCCTATAATCCCAGTGACGTTGCTGCTTTAAAGAACTGAAGATAAGTGCTACAATTGAACTGCAAAGTCTTCATTCATTCCACCAATGAATCATGATTTTTTATATATATAAAACATATACCATGGGTTCTCTTTGGGGATGAACTTTCATGCCATAGCAAGCCAAAAAATAATAAACCACAACAACAACAACAACAACAACAACAGCAGCAACAACAACAACAATAATAATAATAATAATAATAATAATAATAAACCACAAATTACCGTAGCATTGGGCAAACACCTGGCCAATAATTAAAGATAAAGGCAGTCCTTGACTTACGACTCTAACTGAGCTGGACTTATGTTCATAAGTCATTGCAGTTGTTAAATAAGTCATCATGTGACTAGGTCTGATTTTACAACTATTTTATGGCAGTCATTAAGTGAATGCCATAATTTTACATGAACACGGTGGTCATTAATTGAATGCCGCAATCGTTAAAACATATCCATTTTACCCAATGGGTGTTTTTTTGCCAGAAACCAGAAATAAATCACAGAAACCAACAAAAAAACATTGAAAATCATGGTCATGTGACCACACGATGCTGCAAATGGTTGTAAAAGTGAGTTGGTTGCCAAGTACACAAAATGCAATCACATCACCGCAGGTGTGTGTTGTCTGGGGTGGAGAGAGGGTTTTGTAGCTTTGAAATTGGGTCATAAATAGCTTTTGGAAGTGTTTGTGATAACTTTCAACATTTGCTAAGCAAGTGGTCATAAGTTGAGGACTACCTGTAGAAGATCAGCCCTGTTCTCTTTTGCATCTGTTTCACTTAATTGGGGTGAGGCAAGGTTTTTAGTGGGGTGCCTTCAACTCTAATTTCTGATGTTTTACTGAAAAACTATTCCACACCCCATCCTACACCCCATTTTCTCATTCTGCTGTGTTTCTCCTGCAATCTTTTTCTTGGCCTAATGACTCAATTAAGAACAAAAGAACAAAAGAGCCTGGTAGCTTTCATTTCCCGTCTCACCATTGGGAAGAAGAGATCAGCTACAAGCAAAAATATGTATTTTCAAAGAAATTTATAGCCACAAGCCTTGTGGGCAAACCAATCTGGATCAGAGATTTGAGCAGAATTAGTATCACATTTTGCAACTCCTTCTTCTCATAAATGTCGAAAAAAATTCCCATGTGGTTTATCTCCTATTCTCTGCACGACATTGCTATTTTGCTTGCATTTTATGGATTTGTAATTTAAAATATTTACACCAGTCAATGGCTACTTTAGGCCAAAAACAGATAGCAAGGAATTTTACTTGGATCCTTGATGCATCTTTACTGATATGGGAGATTTATTTTATTATTTATTTATTTACCCTTGCTTTATTGCTGTATAAGTAACTCCAGGTGGTGGACATATTTAATATTCCTTTTTTTCTCCTCTTTTTCCCAACAACAACAATCTTGTGAGGTGGGTTGGGCTGAGAGAGAGTGACTGACCTAAAGTCACCCACCTGGCTTTCATGCCTAAGGCGAAACTAGAACTCACATTCTCCCGGTTTCTAGGCCAGCACTTTAACCACTACACCAAAGTTTATACTGTTGAAGCAAAGAAAATTGGGATTAATCAAAAGTAGATTTTTCTGTGGGAAAATAGTTACTTCCGTTTATTTAAAATAAGTCATGTGCAAAGAATATAGTAATTCTAAGTGTATGGCATTGGTATCAGTCTTCTGTTGGTAAGTCCACTTTGGTATTAGAGGAAGCAGATACAAGTAGGAGTTGTCAGTTAGTAAACACTCTGAAAGATTACAGCCACCAATATGAGTGAATTTCCTTTCTCTGGTGCATTCATTCTGGATTCCTTCGCTGAACAGCTGGTTTGATTTGATGGCCCAAATTACCCCTTCCAATATAATGATGAACCATCATTATGAACCATCCTATAGGAATATTGGAGCAGCAATGGATGATATTCTTCACCTATTTTCCTTTACAGACCCCTCACATCCTGGACACAAACTGTTTCAACTCTTACCCTCAAAACGACGCTATAGAGCACACCAGAACAACTAGACACAAGAACAGTTTTTTCCCGAACGCCATCACTCTGCTAAACAAATAATTCCCTCAACACCGTCAAACTATTTACTAAGTCTGCACTACTATTAATTTTCTCATCGTTCCCATCACCCATCTCCTCCCACAAATGACTGTATGACTGTAACTTTGTTGCTTGTATCCTTACAATTTATATTGACTGGTTCCTACTATGATTTAATTGCTTATTTGTACCCGCACTATCATTGTGTTGTACCTTATGATTCTTGACGAACTTATCTTTTCTTTTATGTACACTGAGAGCATATGCACCAAGACAAATTCCTTGTGTGTCCAACCACACTTGGCCAATAAAAAATTCTATTCTATTCTATTCTTCCAGATCATTTCCAGAAAATATTATTTTAAAATTAATGCTTTCAAAAATATGTATTTTCAAGGACATTTAAAGCACATGACTTAATGATGGTGAAAGTTCATTCTCCAAGCTTGTGGGTTGGTTTCCAAACATTTTGATACCAGGCTAAGTAACATCTTCAGCTTAGGGGTTTAGGGGATGTCAGTGTCAGTGTTCTTCTATTTATAAGGGCTTCAGATGTGGGTGTGTCAAGTGATGGGTCAGGTGTGAGTCATCAGTGAGTCTTGTGATGGGTCTTCTGACAGAAGATTACATCAGGTCAGGGTCATTGGGAGGTGAACTGCTGGTGCAGGGGAAGGGGGTTGCGTGGGTTGATTGAGGGTCGGTGCTGTCTCTGGTTGGCTGTGCGATTGATTTAGATTCTGAGGGGTTCGTAGGTTCAGAAACCAACCCACAAGCTCGGGGGACGAACCTTCACGCTCATCCTACACCCGAACTACAGATATTCACCACCACGTGACTTAATACAGTACAAATTTTTGGAACCAGTATTTCAAAGGATCGATGATTGTGGTTTTCTACCACATTTCCCCTTCCCATCACTAGAAGTTGAAGTTGAACCAAGACGCACAACTGGATTGCAGGTCCCCCTCCCTGTAATTATGCCATACAAACTCAGGTATAAGCAAAGGGAATCCCCATCCTAGTCTTCTGCTGAGGATGCAGGTTTAAATTTATCAAGCTTCTGCCATTGCCTTAGGTTGACTTCCTCAATCTCAGAATGGACTGAGCAGCCCACATACATGTTTGTTCTGCGTATATTTTAACAGCATGGTCACTTCACCTTCAGCTTATGGTCTTGCTCTAGAAGAGGTGGGGCACTAGCAACTGTCCAGATGTTGTTAACTACAGAATCTCTTAGCAATGGATATGCCAACTTGGGCTATTGGAAGCTGTAGTTCAGCACCCTCTGGAGGGCTGCAAATACCTCACCAGAATAAAGAAAATACATTAGGCATAATGTTCAGCAAATTCACTGCCCTAGCTTTGCATACTTGAGCTTCGCATACTGCAATCTAATACAATATAGCCCTAATCAGTGGTGAAATCTAAAAAAATTTCCTACCGGTTCTGTGGGCGTGGCTTGGTGGGTGTGGCTTGGTGGGTCATGTGACTGGGTGGGCGTGGTTATGTAGTCATGTGACCGGGGGATCGAAAGACAGAAACTCACTTTAACAATGTCCTGCTGGAGCAGGGTTGTGGACTAGATGACCTCCAGGTCTCTTCCAGCCCTGGATTGCTGTGCTCTTTCAAGGTATCCTCTGAAGCTGCGTCTAGTGCCAGGTTTGTGGTCCTTCCTTCCTCTCCTTTTTCCCTCCCTCCCTTTCTTTCTTTCTTTCTCTTTCTTTTTGCCTTCCTTGCTTCCTTCCTCCCTCCCATCTTTCTTTCTTTCTTTCCTTTCTTTCTGTCTGTCTTTCTTCTTACCTCCTTTCTTTCTTTGTAAAAAATGCTTAAAAGTAAAAAACAAACAAACAAAAAAAGTTACGAAGATCAGCTGTGTGATGCGCGATCGTCGGAACTTTTTTTTTTTTTTTTAACTTTTTAAAGCATTTTTACTACCGGTTCTGTGAACCAGTAGCATTTTTACTACCGGTTCGGGAGAACCGGCCCAAACCTGTAGCATTTCACCCCTGGCCCTAATGTATTCAAAAGTTCTAACAGCCTAATTTCTTACAACTTTCTATTTCTTCTTTGTCATCACCATCTTTGTTAGCAGTTCATCTTCTGTGCGGAACAAACTTTTGCCTCCTTTTTTTTTTTCCTTTGCCCCTGGTACTGCTTGCCCTTTGCTGCACCCACATGCTTCCCATGGCTGTCTCCACCGAGTACAGATCCCGTTGGGTTCTCGCCCATCACAAGCAAGATCAAAGTCGCCTCTCTTTCCCAAGCAGCGTGGCAGAGGCTAGCAATCTCCATCCTCCCCTGCTGGTTAATTTTTCATGAAGCATTATGATAATAAACAGGACCGAGCGACCGCATGCCTGCATCCCATACAAATGAAGTGCTTAAAAAACACCCAGCACGGGGAAGGAGTTAATCATGGGAGTGCATATATTTCAAGCTGCCGAAAGGTCTCTGAAGAGGACGCAACCCAGAGCCTTCCTCCTGAATGAAAATACAGGGAAGCTGCTTGGCATGCAAGCTCTGCCTTTATTTGGCCATGCGTCCCCCCGTCCACCTGACCTCCTGTTTGGAATGTGCTCCGAATGTGCTGCCTTTAGAATCCAGGTGAATTTGCTCACAGTGTCTCTCCTGATCTAGCTTTTTTTCCCCCATCTGATGGCAGATGGAACAATTGAAATGGCACACATCAAATGGGCACAGTTACGCCCTGCTTAGTCCTCTCCTGCTACAATACAAACCAGAAATGTGATACCTCCACACCCTTTGAGGAAGACCACTGCTTATGGGGAAACCTATGCTTTGCATTCAGAAAGTTCCCAGGTTGCTTCAGGGACAAGCCAAGCAGAAAACTCTCTCTAACCTTAGAGAATTGTTACCTAAGTGGGCAATATGATGATTGATTTCATTTCATTCCTATCCCGCCCACTTTTTGTACAGCGGTTCGAGGCAGTATAAGTAATGCTGCCTCTGCCTGTTTTTCTTCACTATAACAATCCTGGGAGGTGAGATGAATTGAGGGAGAATGACTGGACCAAAGTCACTGCACTATACTTTTGGATACCAAAACCCCTATGATGCTGCTTCCCGGGTGCCCACCAATCTCCCTGTGTGGCTCGGGTTTTACAGGTTTTGTTATATTACTAGAATCTGCCACATCTACTTAACCCAAGGCAGGCAAAATCAATCTTCCCTCTAATGCATCGTAATAACAAGTAGGATATTTTTCCCCATAGAGATGAAGACAACAGACTAGAATCCCCATTGCTTGTATAGAGTCCTGTGTATTTCCTACTTGACCTATATTCACTGAATAAACAAGCATTACACAATTTTGAAGCAAACCTGAAGTCTACTTGACTAGAGGCACTAATGAGGCTGTATATCTGAAGGGGTGGGGGATATGGATGTACATCATCAATGAAGCAATGACTTGTCTCCAGTCAGCTGGTACACTTGTGTTTTGTCACAATGGGATGATCTCAACAGCCTATGAGATTAGCAAAGATGAAAAGATCATTTTCATTCAACAAGGATTTTCATACTAGTATCTCAATTCCAGCTGTTTAGTAGTGAATTGTCAGAAGTAGGAGTAGACTATTTTGTACCACAATTCAGAGATATCCTTTCACATGGACAGAGACTACAGTCCAGCAGCTAGGATCATCTGTCTCTCAAGTTCAAGAGGTCTCCTTAAGCCATGGGGAAGATGTGTATGAGGGTATATCAATAATAATAATAATTTGCATTTACTCTTATCTTGGGTTCTCAGCTTTACTTTCAAGTATCAGGTAATCAATGTACTTTCTATATCTTTATCATTAGAGGTCAAACTGATAGCCTATCTTGAAAAAAAACAGTGTTTTATGTTCTTATTCACTTTAGTAAATGTATATGTTGTCGTTCCAACCAATAATGAAATTGAAGATTTTAGTGTTAAAGCTCTTACTTTGCATGGAGAGTTCAGGATTTAGTCTCCAACTGAGTTGGGGCAGATCTCTCATTGATGCTCTGTGGTGAGGACTTTTAGTTTCTAAACCAAGAACAAGACGCAGCCATTTTTCATAGTTGGAAGAGACTGGCTGACACGATGGGATGCCATTTATTCCATCTGAGCTTGAAGGAAGCTTATTGAAGGTTTCCTAAGCAGACTATATGCCTTCTGAGCCAAGGAAGAATAATTCTGTATAGACTTGGCAGGAAACTGAAGCCTTATTCTGCTGAATAATAGGTTAGTTCTAGATATGGAAATAGACAGACAGGGGACTCACTTGCTATAAGGCAGCTACCTATATTTCCTGAACTTTTTCTCAGCTGAGATTCTTCTGTCCTAGACTTTTCTTCTCAGCTTTTGAACTGGGGAATTCAAAGATTGGACAATACAATTTTGTATGGTCTAGGCTTAATTAACAGAATAACAGAGTTGGAAGGGACCTGGGAGGTCTTCTAGTCCAATTCTCTGCTCAGGTAGGAAACCCTATACTATTTCAGACAAATAATTGTCCAATCTCTTCTTTAAAACTTCCAGTGTTGGCGCATTCAAATTGCCCACGCCCCACAGGGGGGCAATTTGATTTTTAATGGGGGCAATTGGGACCTTGTTTAAACCAAGTTAATGGCCTTTTAGGCTTCCTCCGTGTGAGTAGGAGTTCACTTTTTGAATAGTAAGAATTACATGTCGGGGGGGGATCAGGATTTTAGAGATGCTTAGGTGGGGCATGGCCAAAAAAAGGTTGGGAACCACTGATTCAAATTACATAACAGTAATGGTATTGCTGTGTTGGTAACAGTTCTGGTATTACTATTTCTATATTATATAAAATTAGAGAAATGTTATTGTATTATTGCATTTCTTATTTTTTTTTTTAGCTTGCATTATTCAGTCTTTGGTATAGAGATTTTTTCAAATATTAGTAAGTTTTATTTTCAATTGCTATCATTGATACTTTTTAAACTCAGTACAATTATTTTAATAAATAGGATTTTCTTCTCAATTAAACCCATCTGGTATGCCTCTTCACAATTCTAAAAAAAAAAAAAAAAACCCTATTAAGAATATTGAAAACCTTTATGTTTTAATCCACTATGGATATTACAACTCTCATATTATAAATGAAACAAAATTGGAAATGCTTAGCAATGTTTATCTGTTATTGAGTCATTTATATGGAGTATGCTGCTCCACTCATGGATGATTTTGAGTGGTGTACATTGCAGATATCTGTAGATCAGGTAACAACCAAAATAGGATAACACTAATAACTACCAAAACACATCTGCCTATATTAAACAAATACTCCAATGCCAGAGGAAGCAACATTGAACATCTCAGCTTCCAATGTCGGCTGGGACTTCTAAGATTGATTGGCATTTCTAAAAACAAAGTTTTCAATCCAGTCATCTGGATTTCTGGGGAATGCTAATCCCAGAAGGAGATCACCAAAGTTCTCTTCCATGACTTTTGGAGGTGGTATTTTCTGAGTGAATGGACTTGGAGGGAGGCTACCCTACCAGATAGCAAATACTATTATGAGTAACAGCAGATAATTACTGTAGGTTCTGAGGCATGAAGGGATTGAAAGCTGAAAACCAGCACTTTGAATTTCATCTGGAAATTATTTGAAATAGTAGCGTTATATGAGAAACCAGCTGTAAGCTTCCGAATGCTCTTCAAGGATAGCCCCGTGTAGAGCACATTGCAATAGTCCAAGCAAGAAGTGATTAAGAGCCTTCTGTACCAGGAGAAGTCATAATTGGCACACAAGATGGAGCTGTGCAAAGACCCTCCTAGCCATAGCTGCCATCTGCTCATCAAGCATGAGCTGTGAGCCAGGGACTACCCCTCAAATTATGAACATTTTATGCAGCATTTGAGAAGTTCACATCAAATTAAAATCAATATACTCTGCCCTGGGAAAGGCATTACAAAGACAACTAACAGAACCATTTCCTCTATTTTTCTTGCTTCTATTTAGCTATATTCATTGAACTGTACTGTATTTTAACCTTGTCTGGTTTTTTATTGTTTTGCTTGAATTTAATTCATTAAAAACTGGATGTTTAGATAGTGATTCTAGACTTTAAAGAGTGGTCATTTCCATTTTAATGTTTCAATTTCAATTATATTTCATCGTGAACCACCCTGAAACATTGCTGGGGGGAAATGGTATATATACTACATGTGTGTATGTGTATGTATAGTTGTCCCATTACCCCCCAAAATTGAAATCCAATTGGATAGAACATCTGGCACCATCCAGATGTTGCTGATCTGTACCTTCCAGCATCCCTTGCCTCTGGCTGCTAGGATTTGTGTTCAGCAACTTGTAGAGCATCATAGGGTGGCCTCCCATCCCCATCCTACAGAACTACGGCCTTTTGTAGAAAACAAATACAGCAATGTTTCTCAACCGTGGCAACTTTAAGCTATATGGACTTCAACTCCCAGAATTCCCCAATCAGCATGAAGAAGCCAGCTAAGGTTGAGAAAGCCTAAAATAGAGAGATAGAGACCTATTGGGATACTAATGGTGTACAATCCCAACATACGCTTAGCTCCTGGATGAAAGGTGGGGTCACCATGGTATACATTTAACAAAGTAATCAATGCACCAAAAGAGCACCATCATTTTTTAGGAGACATTCATCTGAGGAAAATGAATTCTGAAACTGGGGTGAAGTTATGTAACAACACGTATGTTTTATGTATGTACAGAGTTTATTTAAGCTACAGGGAACACAACAAGAAGCATGTGAAACAACATAGTCTCAGGTATGTGGGAGTGGAGACTTTAATCCAGAATATGGCAGCTCGGAAGCTGGCATTCATTAAGTAGGTGGTGATACAGCCCAGCAAGTTCTGTAAGATCTTCCAACCATCAGCAGGGCCTAAATCCAGGGGTCCTAATGAAATATATATAGTTCCCGTGCATAAAAAAGGATTCCAACTGTCCTTCTCACTTCTAGAATCTATGCTTCCAAACTTTCCCTCTTCAAAAGAACCAGACTTTTCTCTTTGAGGCAAAAATATTTGCTCCTCTGCATCTGTGCAGAGCATATCTTGGCTACTCTTTGAGGAACAGCTCACAGGGGAAATTAACAGTGACTTCTCTTTGATGAAAGCTGTTGCATACTTTGGATAAGGGTGCCTAGCGCTGGCTTAGCAATGAGAACACACACACACCCCTCCAACAACTCACACATGTCACATGACACCTTGGCCAAATCACGGTGCTTCTGACAAGCTCAAGCAGACTCACTAAATGACTAGAATTTAGGATAGATTAATTTTCATCTCCCCACACAAATCAGCTATAATTAGGATGGATTTGGTTCACATGGCAAGGGCTGAGATGACAGAGGCAAGGGAGGTGAGCTCTACCTATCAGTGTTTCCTTTGTTAAATCTGAGATAATGATTTTGTACAAATTGGCAATCCCACAGATCAGGCACGTGGCACAGGAAACTAGTTGCATGAAAAACTGACACTTATCATAGCGTTATCCAACATCCCTCAGCTTTCATCCGCATCATTCTGATTCAATTCTTGAGGTTCCCCCAGCTCCGCAGGCCTTTCTGGAGGTCAGTGATACTCAAGCTCCATATTTTCCCCCATCAGCTGTGACACATCTTGACACTCCTGCTATTTCACGTTTAACTTTTCTCATACTGTGGGGGAAAGAGTTGCTCATTCAAAACTATCAAATTGGCATGCGCCCTTTGAAACCAAAGCAATCTACTCTTGTTTTTGATCCCTTTTGTATCCAAGAACAGCCCCACATCAGAGACAGAAGCAGCCACCTCAAGCAACAGATGCTAAGATGCAGCCTCCTTTCTCTTCCTTCTTAACTTCACCGTTCATTCCATTGGTTGGATGACAGAATGGTATGTACTGTGTGGTCCGTCCTGCATCCTTGAAGTCACCATATTACCTCCAAGTGCAGGTGAAGATGCTGCTGGAACACACCAGGGCTGAAGTATGACTTGACTGCCAGTCTTATTGGGTTCTGTGATATGAAATGGAGTGGGGAGGGTGCCATTTTGTCTTTGTCTAAGGCTATAAAATAGCTTGAGCCAGTCCTGCTAGCTCAAGCTAAGATCCCCAGAATGGGATAGCTGTGGTAATTTTTCTCCCTCTTGCTGCAAGGACTAAATTTCAGGAACTGAATTTAAAAACTCAGTTGAGGCTGAGCCTATTGGGCTTCTTTCTTTCTTTCTTTCTTTCTTTCTTTCTTTCTTTCTTTCTTTCTTTCTTTCTTTCTTTCTTTCTTCTTTCTTTCCTTCCTTCCTTCCTTCCTTCCTTCTTTCCTTCTTTCCGTCCTTCCTTCTTTCCTTCTTTCCTTCCTTCCTTCCTTCCTTCCTTCCTTCCCCTTCCTTCCTTCCTTCCTTCCTTCCTTCTTTCTTTCTTTCTTTCTTTCTTTTCTCTCTCTACCTCTCCTTCTCCCTCCCTCTCTCCATTAAAAAAGAGTCTGAGTGCTGGCAATAGACTCAAGTCAACCATTCAAAAACAACAATATAATAATATTGAGAAAAATAAAAAAATCTACAGCAGAAAAAAAAACCCAGCGATCTTGCAGGCTTTTTTCACGGTGGCCACAACAATTTGTACCTGCCCGCTGGAAGCATTAGGTTTTCAGTAGGTACCAAAATACCAATCAAGTTGGGGTCCTCAGCACTTTTGGGGGGTGATCCACCCTTGGGGCGCTATGGTGCTCTTTGTTTTTGTTTTCTGCTGCTGCCCTGCAAGTTTACCTTATGACATCTTTTTTTAAAATCCAGCATATACCCTACCTCTCATCTACCATAATGAAACATGTTTTAGATTTCTGAACTTTAAAAGTGTTTGTGTCAATATGTTATGAAACTGATAGGAAAACACTGGGAACTAATTAAGTAAAAAATTGTCCCTTTGGGAGGTGCATTTCGGGCACAAAAAATGATATTTGTTTAACACAGATTAATCTCACACACAGGCCACAGTTCAACAAACATTAATCTTGAGTAAGTCTAGCAGCAGTGAGCAGGCCTTAAATTGGATATCCTACTGCTTTCAACAGGATGCATTTGTGCCTGGTTTTAGTTGTGCAATATTGGTGACCTTTCAAGAAATTGAAGCACTGGCCTATTCTTAAGCTTGCACACGCTTTCTTCTCATATTAAAAAAAGTATCTGCTTTACACCCACATATTCTTAGCAATATAGGAATGTATGCCTAATAAGGCATGTTTGTGACTGACTGCTACACCTAATTGTACAATGAAGACTCGGTCATTTGCCTTTGTGTAAGAAGCAACTTGTCACTGAGTAAACTACTCTGAGCAGTTGAAATGTGACAGAGACACCACAGGACCAAACATTTGAGATGTGAGATGAAGTGCATCCTTGCACGGCAGCTCATTGCAAGACAGCAATCCTGGAGCATGAAAACCATTCCAGGAAGAAAGCAGGTAAGCCAATCCTAAAAACAAGAATTAAAGTATTTTGGAAAACATCAAAAGATATATCAAGCTAATGAAGGCTTGGGATATCACACCAGCTCTTTGTCTTCCTGATCTCCTGGGCAGAGAGCTGGATATTATAAAGGCTCTGCTTTTTTGCAATGTGGGGTAAATGTTGAAGAGCCCCCGAAGTTCTGTTGTATATCCTTATTGAGAATAGAAGGTACCATTGCTGTTCTAATAGCCTGATTATAAGTCACTCAGATGGATGCATCAATGTGAACAGAAGCCTGCCTCCGTGTATTCACTAGTTGACTAAATTTATATTCTGCCTTTCTACAAAAAGTCTACAGCATAAGCCTGAAATTCCTAAGTCTTCCACTTAAGTATTGGCCAAATCTTTTGCTGTAGAGTTGGAACTAACCATAGCTGTTCAGAGAGATTTCTGAGCTCCCTCCTCCAGATGGTGGTAACCAGAGGTGATATTCAGCCGGTTCGGAGTGGTTCACCCGAACCGGTAGTGGAAATCGCGGGTGGGCCCGCCCACCCCGGCTCTATTTTGTCCTATTTAGGCACGTTTTTGAGGCCAGGCACATGCGTGAAGGACGTGCGTGCTCACATTTGGAACCGGTAGGGAAGGTAAGTGAATACCACTCCTGGTGGTAACCAGCTAAGTATTGTGGACTCCTAATCCAAAGTCCTCCATTCTGAGATATAGGAAGCTTCAATACTCCTCATCATCATGCTATATGTTCCAACTTGTTAACTTCTTCACTCCTTGAGACAATTGAGAACAGAGAAAGGTACAATTAATTACAAATAGTCCTCGACTAACAATCACTCGTTTAATGACCGTTCCAAGTTACAACAGCACTGAAAAAAATGACTTATGACCATTTTTCACACTTACAATCATTGCAGTATCTCCATGGTCACGTGATCAAAATTCAAATGCTTGGCAATTGATTGCCAACTGATTCATATTTATGACAGCTGCAGTATCTGGGGTCTCCTTTTGTGGCCTTTTGACAAGCAAAGTCAATGGGGAAGCCAGATTCACTTAACAACCACATTACTAACTTAGCAACTGCAGTGTTTCACTTAACAACTGTGGCAAGAAAGGTCGTAAAATGGGCCAAAGCTCACTTAAGAAAGGTCTCACTTAGCCACAGAAATTTTGGGTTCAATTGTGGTCGTAAGTCAAGGACCACCTATACTCAAGGCTTTTCCCATGATGGGAAGGAAGGCAATTAGATGGGGAAAGTTGAACCTTCCTTCTTGTCTTCAGTTTTGGGAGTAGAGGCGTGATCCCAGGATGCTTCATGACAACAACAAAATGCAGAGCAGCAGAAAGGTATCAAGCAGCTCTGTTTGATTTTAATTAACAGGAGATTCTTTGAAGCCATTTGCAAAATGAGAAATACGCAAACAGCAGAAAGCTCCACCCATCCCTCCAGGGGGCTCACAATCCTGGCAATGACTGTCATAAGAGTCCCAGGTGCCTCCTCAGCCCATCTCCAAATATTTAACTAATTAACACTGCCTGCTCACATATTTGGGCTCCTGTTTACCCATCTTGTTGTGGAGGAAAGCAAGCCAATTACAATAGGCAGCATGAGGATCCAGCAGCCTAGGGGAAGGGAGCATTCCCTGACCCAAAAGAGAAGGGAAGCAGAAGGAATTGTGACTGGTGTATTCACTTTGGATTTGTTCAGTAGGGTTGGGCACAAACAAGAACTGTTCAGTTTGCCTTTAGCTGACCAGTGGTGAAATCTTCTCCAACTTCATCTATCCTTTCATTATATGATACCTGTTGGATTGTATGACAACCTGATATGACCTGGTCAGGTTGGTCATTTTTCTTGCCAAGAAGAAAGAGAAAGCGAAAGAGGGCAGAAGTTGCCTGTCACATTTCTCCGTCCCCTTTTTAGACATAGTTAAGAGTAGTTTCAAGCAGCTGATCTAATATGGAGTTTAAGGGAAAGGAAGGAAAGACGATGCTAACTTATGCCATGTCACCTTGACCATCCATCATCTAGCCAAGAGTGCAAGATTGTTCACAACATTGAGTAGAGTATGTTGAGTAGAGTATGTTGAGTTAATCAGCAGCTATGTTCACTGTCAACTGAACCCCAGCTTATAAATAAACCCAATAGTCTCAATTCACACAACACACTGGACCTCAAATTATCTCAGCTGAGCTAATTTGAGGTTCAGTGTGTTGTGTGAATTGAGACTATTGGGTTTATTTATAAGCTGGGGTTCAGTTGACAGTGAACATAGCTGCTGATTAACAGAAGCTCTCCAGGGTTTGAGATAGGGCTAAATCCACCCCAAGAAATGCAATGGTTGACCAAGCCAGAGGCAAAAATGTGCTTTGCCAATGAGCTTCTGCTTTGCCTTCCCCTAGTGCAGGCTCAAGTCTTTTGCTGCCTGAAGCAGATCATCACATGCCCACATCCCATGCTCCAGTCAAAGTTTTTCTGCATATCCAGACATCATTTTCTAACCTCAGGATGCCCTCACATTTTCTGTTAAAAATGCTTCCTTCCTTTTTCTGTGACAGGTTGACCTGCCACTTGACTGATACCAGCAAGCAATTTGAGAGGGGGAAAACAAACATGATGATGTGACATCTCTAGCTTGGTCCCCTAGGAAGTATTCTAGATCTGTAGCTTTAGATCTGTAACTCCAGTAATTTTGTTTTGATCACAATAAAGTGTTGTGATGGTGAGGATGATCAATATGAATCCACCATCGGCAGGGTGAAGGCCTCTCTATTGAAAGTTATGGATTATAATTGATTCACACTGATCTTGTGCAGGTGGATCGTTGGATGTTTTTCAGCTTTCTAATCTGACAGAGAGAGTGGCTAATCCAAACTCACCGAGCTGTGCCCGAGGGAAGACTAGACCCAGTTTGGTCTAGTGGTTAAGGAACCAGGCTAAAAACCAGGAGACTGAATTCTAGTCCCGCATTAGACATGAAAGCTGGCTGAGTGAATTTAGTCAAGTCATTCTCTCTCAGTCCAACCCACCTCACAGGGCTGTTACTGTGGGGAAAATAGGAGAAGGAAGAAATATTAATAAAGAGCCGCAGTGGCGCAGTGGTTAGAATGCAGTACTGCAGGCTACTTCTGCTGACTGCCGGCTGCCTGCAATTTTGCAGATCGAATCTCACCAGGTTCCAGGTAGACTCAGCCTTCCATCCTGAGTAAAATAAGGACCCAAATTGTTGGGGGCAATATGCTGACTCTAAACCGCTTAGAGAGGGCTGTAAAGCACTGTGAAGCGGTATATAAGTCTAAGTGCTATTGCTATTGCAATTAGGTCTGTTTTCTAGCTTATTTATATAAGTAATAAAGACAGAAAACAAACAAACAAACAAACAAACAAACAAACAAACA
>QLTV01012193.1:943555-974342 GCA_003457575.1 Thermophis baileyi
GAAGTAGGAAAAACTCAAAATACACAGTATTGGTTTATACAAAAAGAGAAAGAAAACTAAAGACTCTAGTAGGGTAATGTTGAATCATCCCACTCCAATTGATCTTGCCTGGTTGTATTTTGTTTTCTTCCTCTTTCTTCCTCTTCTTCTTCCTCTTCTTCTTCTTCCTCTTCCTCTTCCTCTTCCTCTTCCTCTTCCTCTTCCTCTTCTCCTCCTCTCCTCCTCTTCTTCTCTTTTCTTCTCTCTTCTTCTCTTCTTCTCTTCTTCTCTTCTCTTCTCTTCTTCTCTTCTTTTCTTTTCTTCTCTTCTCTTTTCTTCTCCTCTTCTCCTCCTCCTCTCCTCTCCTCCTCTCCTCCTCCTCCTCTTCTTCTCTTTTCTTCTCTTTTCTTCTCTTTTCTCCTCTTTTCTTCTCTTCTTCTCCTCCTCCCCTCTTCTCCTCTCTTCTCTCTTCTCCTCTTTTCTTCTCTCTTCTCTTCTTTTCTCTTCTTTTCTCTTCTCTTCTCTTTCCTGTTCTCCTCTCCTCCTCTCCTCTTCTTTTCTTCTTCTTTTCTTCTCCTTCTTCTCCTTCTTCTTCTTCTCCTCCTCTCCTCCTCCTCTCCTCCTCCTCTCCTCCTCCTCTTCTTCTCCTTCTCCTTCTTCTCCTCATATTACCGCAAGTGCAGGGTCCGCTTTTTCAGATCATTGAACACCACTTTGCACAGTCAGCTGCATCTCCAGGGCGCAGGCCCGTGGCTTGTATATCTTTGTTGATGGCGTCTTGCCATCTCTGTTTTGGGTGCCCACGAGGTCACCAGCCATTGACTTCTAATTGGTAGGCAATCTTGGCAACAGTGGAAGGTGCTGCTTTCAGGACAATGTAGTTACAGTCAGACTAAATTCACACTAGTTAAGAGTTCATGAAATTCAAGGGGAGGGGAGCCTGGACTTAGATTGCTTGTGGAAACATCACTACTCCAAACTGATTCCTCTTTTAACTAACCCCCCCCCCCAGGCTCTGCCTCTTCTTCTCCTACATATCCCTTTCCTCCAGTTTCATTGTCCAATCCACTATATAGGAGAGCTTCGGCTGCCAGTCTTTAACTGAAACTAGGGTGGATCTGTCCATTGACTCACATGTGCTCTTGGTATCACCCAGGTATCTGCAACGGGAACGTTGGCTTCTGCCCTGTCTCTGTGTGCAACTTTGAATCTGGAACGATGCTGAAGCGGCCCCTGCATATATCTACCATGGAGGAGTCCACTCAATGTCCCATTTCAACTTTCAACTCAAAGTGTCTACTTACCACACTGTCCCACTTTTTGGAGCTCCATATGAACAATACTTTTTTTTTTTCTCCTAAGAGACTCTCTTGTGTCCTCCAGTTTGAATGTTGGAGAACTTTGAGCACCAGCTCCTGGATCGTTTCTTGTACTAACCTTCCTTGTTTTTCTTCCAAAACAGTAAAAACAGTTGAATCTCAGAGAACAGAGAAATAGTGAAAAGGGAATCTAAGGAAAGGATTGGACTAAAATCTGTTTTCCAGAATCACTTTGATTCATGTAGATCCTGTAGCAACACCCATAAAAACATCCCTGTGATGGAAAACAGCCAGAGTGGAATAATAATGCTTCTGGTTTGAACTTAGTTTTAACCTTGGTTCGTTTTGTGTGATTGGATGTATTCCACAGCCACATGAGTTTACCAAATTTAAAACAGCTTTTCCTAATTCAGAAGTTAAGGATGCTATGTGATCCCAATCAACTGGAAAAGTAGTCAGCCCAGGATTTTTTTTTTTTTTTAGCACCAATAAGGAATTTAAAAATAAAGCTGCTCTGGAATATATTTGCCCCATTTTCCTTTCCTTAGAGGACAACAAATGGGTATTTCCCCCCATGGAATATTCCAATCCTCTGAAAAGTTGGTTACAAAATGGGGAGGGTCACCCGGAGTCCATCAGCCCTTGAGAAAGCCAACTTACATCTTGAAATGGAACTATTCAGTCACTGAGGACAGTGAGTAACTGAGAGTTAAACCCAAAGGTAGATGAATGAGGGCACAAAGGTCCTGGAGTTTCCCAGGAGACCCCAGGCCTCCTTGCCATTAATCATTGTGAGGTGCTAAAACTGATCACCCAGCCCAGCATTTCTGCATACCAACAATGCCAGGCCAATGCCTTTGGGAAGTTACTCCCCTAAAATCACAATAACAGCCTATTTTCCATCTTGTTGCTGAGGAGGACTAGCTTTTTGGATGCAGACTGCCTCTTAATGTGGAAGCTCCATTAAGCTAGCTGCTTGAGTAAGACTTTTGGAAACATGTTGCCTGTGGATGCCCCTATATCCCTGTCTCTTAAGTCAGCTCCCACCATTGTTTCTACTTGAATGAAGACACTTCCCTTTTTCTTCTACTGCAACATTAAGATAATTTCTTACCATGGGAATGTGTTTTTCAGAACCTTAGGAAAACCACAGTCTTAATTTGCCAATGTTTTTTCCCGAATGCCATCACTCTGCTAAACAAATAATTCCCTCACCACTGTCCAACTATTCACCAAGGCTGCATAACTATTACTATTAGTCTTCTCATCGTTCCTATCACCCATCTCCTCCCACTTATGACTGTATGACTGTAACTTGTTGCTTGTATCCTTACGATTTATATTAATATTGATTGTTTCCTGATTGCTTATTTGTACCCTATGACAATCATTAAGTGTTGTACCTTATGATTCTTGACGAATGTATCTTGTCTTTTTATGTACACTGAGAGCATATGCACCAAAGACAAATTCCTTGTGTGTCCAATNAAAATGACATAATACATAATAAAAAAATAGAAAAAAAAAAAAAAAAAAAAAAAAAAAAAACAATTCCTGAAAGATCTCCATAGATGGCAGAAGACCTCAAGGAAAGGCAGAGCGATCAGAAAAGGAAGGAATTCTTGGCGTATCACAAAAAGTATGGCCTGTACTCTGCCTTTGGGCCAAAGAGAGCATTTGGGAAAAGAGACAAGTTCCTTCTGTTTAAATCTCTGTGAGGGAGTTCAGTCCTGAAAATATTCCTTCCCTACCTTACCCCTCTCAGTTTCCCCATCCCAGGAGAAAGGGTCTTCTTGCCATGATACTCCATATAATGCTTTTTGGAGACCAATACCAATAATTATTTTTTTTCTCCATTGCTGTATATAGTGGCTGGTATCCAGCATTAGGTGTGTTGCTCCCTCTGGAGAACTTTGAACATCAGATCCTAGATGTTTAACCAGCCTCTTCCCTCACCACCCCCACCCCCCAATACACAAACCTTTTCTCCCCCCCAAACAAATACAAAAAAAAAATAAGAAAAACGCTAGAGCATAGAAAGACTGTAGCAATGAGGCAAAATTCAAGAAAACATGCCTAATTCATGGCAAGTAAAAGGGATTGTGTGATCCCAAATTGATTAAAAATGATCCACCAAAAATTAAAAGTAAGAGGAGAAGGAGGTAGATATTCTCTGGAGGACCCCTTCTCCCTTTCCCTGATTGAGGCCAAATCAGCATTTTCACCCCTCTGATATACTAAAAGAAGGATGGTTCCCCAGAGTCCAGCAGCCCTTCTGAAGTCCAACTTACCTCTTGGAAGCCATCTTCACTTCTGATAACTGATAACTGACAGAAACTGACAGTTGAGCCTGGTTGGATGACATCACAAAGCCATTAGAATTCCCAAGGAGGTGACAGACCTGCTCCATCTTTTCTATATATACCAATGCCAGAGAAATGTCTCTAGGAACCTACCAACAAATCAGTAGGTTCTGCCTGTTTCTCATCTTTTTGCACAAAAGGCATAGCTTTTCAGATGTAGACTGCCTCTTTATATAGAAGCTCCACTAAGCTAGCTGACTGAGCAAGATTCACCAATGGAGCTCTTGGTCCACTTCTAGTCCAATTCCCTTTGTGTTGCAGTGCTGTTTTGTTGTTGTTGTTGTTGTTGTTCCAACTGAGGGGGTCAGCTCCCTCTGTTATTTCTCCTTAGGTGCAGAAACTTTTTTCTGCATGCCAAAGTATTGTTAGAATATAACAATAAATAAATAAAAACAGTGAATGGACAAAAAAGAAATTAAGAAAAGAAAGAAAATTTTAAAAAGGAAAGAATAAGTGACAGGTAGTCCTCAACTTACAACAGTTCATTTAGTGACCGTTCAAAGGTACTACATCACCAAAAAAGTGACCTATGACCGTTTTTCACACTTACGACCATCACAGCATCCCCCTCGTCACATGATCAAAATTCAGATGCTTGGCAACTGACTTAAATTTATGACGGTTGCAGTGTCCCAGGGTCATGTGATCATCTTTTGTGACCTTCTGATGAGCAAAGTCAATGGGGAAGCCAGACTCACTTAACGACCGTGTAACTAGCTTACCAACTGCAGTGATTCACTTAACAACTGGGGCAAGAAAAGTCATAAAATGGGGCAAAACTCACTTAACAAATGTTTCATTTAGCAACAGAAATTTTGGGCTCAATTGTGGTCGTAAGTTGAGGACTACCTGTGTAAAAAAGCAGCTTCCAATCTTCTTAATAGCAGTTATGAATGCGTTTATATTTTACCGTTCTAAGATTACATAATAATTTCCTTCTTTCCATAGTCTATCCTTTCTAATCATCAAACCCATAAATCAAAAGTTCATTTTTCTTTCTTCAATAAAAGGTCGGTAAGGAGTTTTCAGCCACTAATAAATGAGGTTATTGTCCTTTCCCTGCACTCTCCCTTTCGCACTAGCTAGTCTTTTTCTCACATCTCTGAATACTGGAGCATTTGTACAACCTAAAAGAATACCTAGAGACTTCTAAAGAAATTTAAATAATTTGGCGGGAAACCCCAAAATCAAACTCACCATATTTTATGGAATATTAGTTGTCTTGTGAAATGTGGAGCAGGCACCAAAGCACTAGAAATGTTTACCAGCTCCTGCTTTAATCAAAAGGCAAGAATAAACTGTGGCTTTTAACTCTGCCTTATTTAGAGAACAAACCAGAATTCCTACTTCTTGCTTCACAGTAAGCAGAACACAATGGCTGTTTCTTCTAACTTTCTGTGACATGCCGATGCTTATGAATATATGTTATTTAGGTCAATTTATACAAATAACTACGGCATGTTGGCTGGGGAATGCTGGGAATTGAAGTCCACACCTCTTAAAGTTGTCACGGCTGAGAAACATTGATCTATAGCAGGGGTGTCAAATTCAATTTCATTGAGGGCCGCATCAGGGTTGTGTTTGACCTCGGGGGTCAGGGTGGGCATGGACAGGGTGGGCGTGGCTAGCTCAAGGTCACTCGTGTCGGAGGGGGGCGCCTGTGTTGGCCCGAGCGCTCTGCCAGCAAAAACAGGCTCCCGATTTCCGTTTTCAGCTGCAATCCTCCTGCAACCCTCTGCCAGTGAAAACGTAGCTCGGAAGGGCCGTGTGGCCCTCCTGAGCTCCATTTTCACTGGCAGAGGCACTGTGGGCCAGTCCTTCGCTGTTTCCAGGGAGGCCCCGCGGGCCAAATCTAAGCACCCCGTGGCCAGATCCGGCCCCCAGGCCTTGAGTTTGATACCCCTGATCTATAGCATTCCACTTCCACTTCTCAGTGGCTCTGATAGATTCTGCCTTTCCAAGGTGGACTATTTTTATATCCAGAGAAGTCACAGGGTATGGCTGTGAATTCTGGGAATGGTTGTCTCAGCAAGGTTGACCAGTATCTAGCTAGGAAAGCCTAATCTGGAGAAACAGAAAGCTGTACTCACTCGATTTCCCATTCACAGTGATCCTAAACCAACTTAGATGCCACCGAGTTAGGCTCAACCCTTGGTGACAGCATGAACAAATGCTTGCCATCACAACCTGTCTTACAAGATAATCTTTAGCTGTTTCAAGGACAGTCCTACAATCTCTCTGGTCTTATCCATCCACCTTATTTACTGTCTTCTCCTCCTTCTATTTCCTTCAAAGTTGCTAAGCATAGTGTTATTTTTTTGTAATCCATCATCCACTCGTATCACATGCCCAAATTATGTGGGTTTCTGTTTGCTGTTCGTTGCCTCAGGGGAGCAGGCAGTCTTTATTTGGCCTAGAACTGATTGATTAGCTCGTCCTGAATCCACAATGTTCTTACTAACTATTTACAGATCTATAATTTGAAGGCATCATCTTATTTCTCTCGCTCTTTCTCAACATCCAGCTTCCACAACCATACATTACCACTGGAAAAGGCATTACTTTTACTATTCTGATTGCTGTTGTCATAGAAATATCCTTATCCTTCACGATCTTGTTTAGATTTATCATTGTCTTCTTCCAATATGATTAATCTCCTCTTTACTTCTCCAGCACTCTGCTTTATTTATCTATTCTTGAAACAAAACTATCTACAATTTCACTTTTTTTTTTTACTGTCAACTCTGCATTCAGTAAACATATTGGTTGACATTTTCTTTGCTTTCTTCATATTTAGCATTAACCCACATTTTCCCATTTCATTTTTATATCATAATGAGTTTATTTTTAGTTAATAAAGTAGTTCAGTGCATTATGCATATTTGTCCTTTGTTACTTTTGTCTTCTGCTAATTTTCCCTTTATTATGTAAGTCACTTGACAACTTCATAAATGGAACACCATATAAGTTGAAGAATGAATGAGTAAAATGAGGGAGGAATATTTCAGCTTCCTATTTTGATTCCAGCTGCCATATCCTGCAATTTTTATAATATTTTTTGCTGTATAATTAAGCATACAGCCTACCTCTTTTATTGTTTAGTTTCTCAGATCAATTTTTCTTGAAATTCCAAATTTTCAATCTCTCCATCTTCTGAATTCCTTTAGTAGTTGTGTTCTTTCTTAATTATATTTTTTAACCACGAAATTGTTCAATGTTTTCTATCACTGAATCAATGTTAAGGGACCTAGACTTGTACAATACTAATATTCCCAAGATAGCCACGAATTCTAATAGATGTGTTTCTGTTTGTTATTGGACTATAGCTAAGAATATACGGTAATTAGGAATGTCCATTTTAGTTGTCGAGCCTCTCCATTACTAAAAGTTACTTATCTCATTTAAATCAGTCCACCATTACAGTCCACCCAAGTTAGTTATTCCAAAAACTCCCAGTTTATTTCATTTAATTTCTATTTTGACAAGTACGAGTTCTCCTTGATCTATGCTTTTCACATTCAGTGCTCTAGCTGTTCTGTAAAATAAGAAATTTGTCTTGCAATGCTAACACCATTAGTGAGCATTCTTCTTAGCAGCATTGGTTTGGTCATAGCATCACCTTTAGTCATGAAGGTTCAGTGTTAACCCCCACTACAGTAATGAGTTTCACTTACCTTCGCTACTGGTTCGGAACTGTGAACGCGTGCGCGCTCGCTTCACTTGCGCATGGCGCTTCTGTGCATGCGCAGAACCTTCTGTGCATGCGCAGATCATCCGTGATGATGTCCGGGCGGGTGGGCAGAGCCTCCCACCGCTGCTACCGGTTCGCTGAACCGGGGCGAACCGGTAGCAACCCACCACTGCTCAACTATAATTAGAAATGCCCCTTCCTGCTTATGGTTTTTATCATCTTGCATCCAAACTCATCTTAATGTTTCAGCGATGACTACAATTTTATTAGCAACAGTAGACAGATGATTTGCCACTCTTTCTTCCAGAATTGATTCTGGAGTTCCTCCTCTTAAGTGGGTGATTTCCCGTATACTCTCAAAGTTCTTCCACTGTGAATTATTGTGATCTTCACTGTTCCCCTTTTGGTCTCAATGGAAGGATGAGCCTATCAGTACCTTCCACTCCCATCAACATCACTGTCAGCTTTGTTGAAAACACTGTACCCTCCTACCACATCGTGGTGTTAATTCCTTGGAAGGAGAATTTGGCCAAGGGGAATATGGATTACAAAAGTTCATCTTGCTAGGAATGCCCTATTTTTAAAAAAATCTTATCAGCAATAAAGACCAAGTATTTCAGAGAGTGTGTGTTTTTTTTTAAATCGGAAATGTTGCTTCTTTACTTTTTTGCTATTTTTGTTGTAAAATGCTGCTATATTAATCTGCTGTAAGCAAGAAACATTATAGTGAATCTAGTGACACTTTAGAAACTACCAGATTAACTGGGGGGTTTGCAGCCCACAGCCTGCTTTATTGTATGTTATCTGCTATATTCTATGTAGCATTAAAATAGTAATCCTAATCTGAGTTTGGGGGACTCTTAATAAGCTTTTCTTGGCCTTGGTGTTTTGGGCCATATTAATAGAGAATACAGCTACTGCAAGGAGTTTAGAGAGTAGAGATTAGAGGCTGGCAGAGTTATCATTTCTGTAAATCCCATAAATCTTCAAACTGAAGTAGTTACTCCTTGTAACTATTAAGTAGTTCCCCTGCTCGTTCAGTAGGTGTTAGCAATTCTACTGATTTATACTGTGTTTGGGGAAGGGGGAGAGATTTAATCCTAAAAGTCAAGCTAGATCAATTAGACCCCAACTGAAGTCCTGAAGTGTGGGTCATTTATGATGTAGGATTGAACTTCCCAGGTTTTCAGAATAACCATGGATGATGACAACTATTCAGAAATAAGGAAGACATGTATGTTCATCTGGGTCTCTGCTAGAGAGAGATGTCAATGGATTGTTCATGAGTGAATATCTGCATTTCAAATTTTGCTCCTTAGCTAGGATGTGATGATGGCAAGGAAGTGCAATTAGTGTGGGCAAATAGAGGTGAAATTAAGTAACTTTAGTAGGATTGTGGTTCCGTTTGGAGCGGAGCCAAAACCTGACATAGTTTAGATACTTCAGACAGCGGTTGACTTACTCAAGATAGGAAGTCTTACCAGGGGTGAAATGCTCCCGGTCCGCTCTTACCTGTCGGTCACCGTAGAGCCAGTCGCCAAGGTAGCGCGAGGCGCCGCCCACCCGCCCGGATGCCGCCATTTAGGTTCTTTTACCCTCTGCGCATGCTCAAAGCGTTCTGTGCATTTGCAGAGGGTAAAAGAACTCAAATGGCGGCGTCCGGGCGGGTGGGCGGCGCCTCGCGCTACCTTGGCGACCGGCTCTACGGCGACCGACAGGTAAGAGCGGACCGGGAGCATTTCACCCCTGAGTCTTACCCATATTCAGCTTAAGATGGCAAGAAGACATCTGAGGAAATTTGACTAAGACATTCTGTATTGTTGATAAAGACCAAGTATTTCAGATAGTGTATTTTTTAAATTGGAAACGTCACAAGGCCACAAAAGACAATAAACTTAAGTACACATACTGTAGTTCTCAACTTAGAAACATTCATTTAATTCGAAGTTACTATGGGCAGGGGTGGGTTCTAACTTACCTCGCTGCCGGTTCGCTTCCTACCATGCCACGTGGGCACGCCTCGTGGGCGCCTTGTGGGTGCCTTGTGGGTGCTTCGCGGGCGCTTTGCAGGTGCTTTGCGGGCGTGGGCGCGCTTTGCGCGTGCACACATGCGCAGTGCAAAAAAATAAAAAAATCCCCCCCCCAAAAAGCCAAAAACAAGATGGTGACGCATGCGCAGTGGCAGAAACTCAGCTTCTGCACATGCGCAGAAGAAAAAAAACCCGGAAATTTTTTTAAAAAAATTCAAAAAATGTTTTTAAAAAAAATTTAAAAAAAGATGG
Organism: Thermophis baileyi; assembly: GCA_003457575.1. Lineage (NCBI taxonomy): Eukaryota > Metazoa > Chordata > Lepidosauria > Squamata > Dipsadidae > Thermophis > Thermophis baileyi. The sequence goes on from QLTV01012193.1 coordinate 953,190, forward strand.
CGGCGCCCACGGACCGGTACCGACCGAACCGGATCCGTGACGTCATCGTGACATCACCAGCGGGTCGCTACCGGTTCGGGCAAACCGGTCCGAACCGGGAGGAACCCACCTCTGACTATGGCATTGAAAAAAGTGACTTATGACTAGTCCTCACACTGATGACTATTGCGGGGATCCTCATGGTCACATGATCAAAATTTGGCATTTGGCAACCGGCCTGTATTTGTAGTGTAGGTTGTAGTGTCCTGAGGTTACATGATCACCATTGGCAACCTTCCCAAGTGGCTTCTGACAAGCAAAGGCAATGAGGAAGCTAGATTTGCTTAATGACCACATGGTTCATTTAATAACTGCAGTGTTCAAGTAACAATCATAGCAAAAAAAAGGGTTAAAAAATTGATGTGACTCATTTAACGACCATCTTGCTTAGCAATGGGAATTCTGGTCCCAATTGTGGTCGTAAGTCGAGGACTACCTGTATCATCCGCATCATGAATCAGGACACTCAAGGAAAAGATCTGAAAGGTAAACCTGGCATTGATTCCTGAGGGACATCTGCCACAGGAGGAAAGTCCTGCGGCTGAAACTTACCATGCAATACTGCGAAAGAACAAACGAAAAGAAAAAAAGATTCAGACCAATCAAGGGTACCACCAAAGATGCCCAAATATCCTCAGCATAATATTTGATGGTCAAATGTGTCCAATGTTGATGTATTTTTTGTGATTGGAGTTATTCTTCTATCCTCGGAATTGTGTGCTGTTGTTCACGTCTTAGCGTTTTAACGTTGCTCAGATTCTGCCGGCAGATCCAAGAGGACCAATACTGATAGATGGTGCTAGATCTTGGCCACCAGAATGTAATTCAGAATTTGCAAACGTACTGTCTCAGCTGAGTGGCTTGCCTTAAAATCCTGATCGATATAGATTGAGAAGCCATTAAAAGCCAAATGAAAATTCAATTTTGAGAAGGCAACTTTCTCAAGGACTCTAGACTAAAAAGGAAACAACGATGGAGGTTAGTCATTTGAGTGCAAAGAGAGATCCAAGAATTTTTTTTTTTTTAAGCAAGGAGAAGCGTGTGCTTAAAAGAATCTGGAAAATTACCAGCGCAGTTAGTCCTCGACTTACGACCACATTTCTGTTGTTAAGTGAAACATTTGTTAAGTGAGTTTTGCCCCATTTTACGACCTTTCTTGCTGCAGTTGTTAAGTGAATCACTGCAGTGGATAAGTTAGTAACCCGGTTGTTAAGTGAATCTGGCTTCCCCATTGACTTTGCTTGTCAGGTCACAAAGAGGGAATCACATGATCTTGGGACGCAGCAACGGTCATAAATATGAACCAGTTGCCAAGCATCTGAATTTTGATCACATGATCATGGGGGTGCTGCAAAGGTCATTAAGTGTGAACAAGAGTCATAAGTCGCTTTTTTCAATGCCGTTATAACTTTGAATGGTCACTAAACAAAGTTGAGGACTAGCTGTAATGACTGTTGTTTATAGTGATTATTGTTCGCTGCCCAATGTTTTTTCTGTGAGATGAGTGACCATATCAATGTGACAAATAAATAAAAATTTAATTCTACTACTCCAAACCAGGGAAAGAGTCCAATGCAGAGGTGGGTTCCTCCTGGTTCGGACTGGTTCCCCTGAACTGGTAGCGACCCGCTGGTGATGTCACTGAACCGGATCGGTCGGTGCCAGTCCATGGGCGCCGTCATCTTTTTTTTTTTAATTGTTTCTGAATTTTTTCCTTTGTGGAAGTTTTTTACTGTTCTGCTGCTTGAAAAAGGGCCCTCCCTCCCGCCCCCGGGTTTATACTGACCTTTATTCCTTCTTCCGAAGCCCAGCTGATCAGCTCCTCAGCTGTGTTTCGGGCTGATTTTACACTACTGAGCATGTGCTAAAGCAAAATTGCACGGGTGGACGCGCACGCGCGAGAGAGAGAGGAGCGAGCGCGCACGCACAAAACGTGCACTTCCGTCGCGATGTGAACGGGTGGTGAAGGTAAGTAGAACCCACCCTTGGTCCAATGTGAAAGAATCAGATTCTTCTGCTGCTGAAAGCAACATGTGGAACTGCACCAGCAATTGGTTTTAACAGATCAACAGAGTTAGAAGGGACTTTGTAAGTCATCAGTCATAAGTCGCTTTTTTTCAGTGCCATTGTAACTTTGAACAGTCAGTAAACGAACTCTTGTAAGTCAAGGACTACCTGTAATTAAAGAACATTTCATGGAGAGGGTTACATAAATCAAGAGAAGGAGTAGACGAATCAGTTGGACAATGGATCAGCAAGAGAAGTAGTAAGCAAGGAAATCCCTGCACAATTTGGTGAATGCCACCATCCAAGTTAGGGATAAATTCAAAAGCAGAAGTAATGGAAGGAGATGATAAATGATAGAGGAAGGACGGAAGAAGGAAAACAATGAGCAATATTTATCACTTTATTTGATAAAAGTATCCGCCACATATCCTCCAATCCAGGAATGGGCAGTACTAATAAAGAAGGACAAGTCCAGGTAGTCCTCGACTTACGACCACAATTGAACCCAAAATCTCCATTGCTAAGCCAGAGAGTTGAGTTTTGTCCCCATTTTACAACCTTTCTCGCCACAGTTGTGAAGTGAATCATTGCAGTTGCTTTTGAGTAACACGAGTGTTCAGTGCATCTGGTTTCCCCATTGACTTTTGCTTTTCAGAAGGTCGCAAAAGATGATCACATGACCCCGGGACACTGCAACCATTGTAAATAAGAGTCAATTGCCAAGCGTCTGAATTTTAGCCGTGTGACCATGGGGATACTGCAAGTGTGAAAAATGGTCATAAGTCACTTTTTTCAATGCCGTTGTCACTTCAAACGGTCACTAAATGAATAGTTGTAAGTCGAGGACTACCTGTAGAGAAAACCTAGTGAGATGTTCTGAACTAAGGAATGCCAGCCTTCTTTGCTTCTTGCAGGTGGTAAAAAAAAGCTTAACTAGAGCTTTTCTGTATGTGTCTACAGCAGAGGTGTCAAACTCAAGGCCCGGGGGCAATGTTCCCTCTAAGCTGCGCGGCTGCGCGGCCACGCACGTGACAGGAAATCGCCGCATGGCAGTTTCCAACTGCCGCGCAGCGATTTTCAATGTCAGAGGGAACATTGCCTGGGGGCCGGATCCAGTCCACGGAGTGCTTAGATCTGGCCCGCAGGGCCGCCCTGGAAACAGCAAGGGACTGGCCCGTGATACCTCTGCCAGGGAAAACAGAGCTCGGGAACTCCGTTTTCACTGGCAGAGGGTTGCAGGAAGCTGTTGCAGCCAGAAATGTAGCTCAGGAGCCTGTTTTCGCTGGCAGAGCGCTCGGGCCACCACAGGCACCCCTGACATGAGTGATGTTGAACTGGCCATGGCCACGCCCACCCCAGCCACAGCCCACCCCTAGGCCCCCCAAGGTCAAACACAACCCTGATGTGGCTCTCAATAAAATCGAGTTTGACACCCCTGGTCTACAACATAAGGGAGGCAACCCTCCACAAGGTGCCCTTCTGGTCATCTAACCAGGACCATCTCCCTTCCCAAGGCTGGAGACATATGTCTGGTTATAGAGGTCTAACTCTCAGTGTCCATTCTTGGCCAGGACCAACCTGAACCAAAGCAACTTTGATACAGTGCAGGTATTTTTATTGTTTCCCTGACGCTTCTAACTCTTGGACTTCCTGTAAGTGCTTTTTAAGGTCTGTCTGCCACCTGTAGCATTTGAGACTTATCTCCCCCGTGTTAAATTACAGGTGGCCCTCGACTTACAACAGTTCATTTAGTGACTGTTCGAAGTTAAAACGACCCTGAAAAAAGTGACTTATGACCATTTTTCACACTTAGGACCATTGCAGTATCCCCACAGTTACGCAATTTACATTTGGATGCTTGATAAACTGGTTCCTATTTATGACGGTTGCAGTGACCCTTGGTCGTGTGATCCCCTTTTGCGACCTTCTGACAAGCAAAGTCAAGGGGGAAGCCGCATTCACTGAACAACCGTGTTACTGACTTAACACCTGCAGTGATTCACTTAACAACCGTGGCAAGGAAAGTCCTGAGATGGGGCAAAGCTCACTTAACAAATTTCTCACTTAGCAACGTAAATTTTGGGCTCACTTGTGGTCGTAAGTCAAGGGCTACCTGCAGTATTAATATTGAAAGGTCTGCTAAACAATTGGCGGCGATGGACTCCACAGGTTAGGAAGAGGCAGAAGGAGATAAATGTCCCAAAGTACAAAGCAGAGGTGAGATCTCTGAAAGCACAGCTGAAAAGGAATCATGTGAAACCTGAGATGGAAGTTGAGATGGTGACAAAAGTAGAGAAGACTGATCTGATAATCCATGGTTAAAACTAAGCCCAGAGAAGGTTTAATCATTAAAGCATGGGTGTCAAACTCGATCGCAATGTTTTTTGCCTTTGCGGAGCCGGGGTGGGTGTGGCCTGTGCGTAATGCATCCGGCCCATGGGCCGCCATTTTGACACCCCTGTGATACCAAGTCTAAAGTCTTCTATTATTACGAGTAGAAGAAGTGGGGGGGGGGGGAAACCTGGAGAGACCAACTAGAGAGACAGGACAGAAAAAATAAATCCCATGCAGCTGGTGAGGAATCAATATGAGTATTAAAGTCCCACAAATCAGTGCAAGATAGCTTGGGAAAAGAGATTCAGAGTCATGTTGAAAACTCATCCAAACATAATTGTAAATTGGGCCCCGGAGGAGGATAAATAGAAGCTACCTTGCAAGAATTAATACGCATGCTTCTGTTTCCCTATTCTCTGCATGGATGATGCAAAGCCTTCAATCGATTTGGGAATAGATTCAAATTTATTTTTCCTAATGAATTCCATACCGTATAGATGAGTTGGTGTAGAGGATAGAGGCTTGGATTTGGACCAAAATAACTTTGATTTGTTCAGAGTTCTCCACCTTGGATCGTATTGGTTGACTGTTATTGTAAACCTCCATGGCCAGGTTGTTGAAAATACTGAATGGAGCCCTGCGTGCATGCACAGAACACTGCATTGCAACCCCTGAGGTCATTGAGGAAAGGACAAAATAGTGCCTATTTAAAAGCCCTTGTTTCATCTACTACAGCTAGTCCTGGACTTACTACCTGTCATGCCCCCGTTGGAGTCTGAATCTGCGGGGGAAGATGAGCTGGAACAAGAACTGGCAGCAATTGAGAGGATAGCTCCGTTGGCCTTGGAGAAAACTGGGGAAGGGCAGAGTCAGTCCAGGCAAGGCTTTTCGGAATTAGTAAGGCCTGCATGTAGGGAGGAACAGAGGCCGGATGAACATGAGAGACAGAGCTCAGACGAGGAGCAAGGACCACCTCTCCTGATCCAAGGGCTTGGAGAGTGCAGAGAAGGCGTGATCAGCACACGCTGAGCAGGCTACTTGGGAGGAGAGGGCCCCACCCATCTTCACTAGGAACACCTGGGGAATGAGACTTAAGGAGATGCTGTGGGGAGGGGCATTTGTCGGGAGCAAACGCTGAGTTCCTGAAGTGTTGTGTGCCGACCTTGGAACTTGCCAAGAGTCCTTGCATTCCTTTTGGCGTTCTGGACTAATTACTTGGATCTTTTGCTCCCTGAACTTCCTGATTTGCCCTTGATTTGCCAAATACATTTGGATTTATTTCCGTGCAGCCTTGGTGCAGACAGTGCTGGGCTGGACTAATTGCAGTCAGAGGCTGCTTGAGGTTTGTGTGGGGGTTTGTTATCACTCTGCTCTGGGACTTGCCAGAAACATGGGAGCATTTGTGGAGATTTGGAGCAATAAAGGGGCGGTTTGAACTGCCAGCTGTTTGTGTTATCTCTGTGCCATGCCCTGGGTCATCACACTACCAATCGCTTAATGACTGACGTTATTTAGGTCTTGTCCTCCAAGTTACAACTGCTGCATCACAGTCATGTGATCACATTTTGGGTGCTTGGCAACTGCTCACATTTATGACTAATTGCGGCATCATGTCATGTCATGTGATGCATTTACAATGTTTTTCGCCATTTCCTAGCAAAAAGCCCATTGGATTTGCACCTATGGCATATGGTTCGCTTAACAACTATTGATTTGCTTAACAACCACCATTGTAAAAATAGTCATAAAATTAAGTTCGGTCACATAGTGCCTCAACTTACGATTGCAATTACTTATGACTAAACTTCCAGTCCCAATTCTGGTTGCTAAGCTGAGAATTGCCTACATATTCTGTATCTGAAGATGGACCAGATATTCCTTTTTGCACATTTTTCAATAACAAAGCAGGGCAACGCCCTTTGGAGGAATCAAACCTAGACAAGGATGGATGGATGGATGGATGACATCATCCAAGACAGATCCAATATTGTAAAAATGTAAAAAGTCATTATTAAAAATAAAAAACAAAAATAATTTAAAAGACACAACCACATTCAGAGAGTAAATGATCAACCACAATGGAGCCATTTAAAAAGATCTCCAATTCCCTGTGACCCCTGGAGAATGCAGTTGTATAAAATTAAAGTAAATGAATAGATACATATTTGGTTCACTTAATCACGGAACTCAGTTTGAAGTCCGGTTTAAAATGAATGTGGCATGAAATAAAATCCAGCCTCACGTCATAGTGCAATAATGTGTCTCTGTTAAACAAATACAGGCAATCACAGGCTGTTATATGTACTCAATATGTTTTTAAAATATTTTTTTTATTAAAGATTACAATTAGCAAAAATAAAAACTAATACAAACTACATGAAATAGAAGACTAAAAAAGAAAAACAGAAGGATTAGAAAAAGAAAACAAAAAGACATATTAAAAAAGGAAAAAATGAAGAACTTCCCCCTTCATCACAATAACTACAAACAGTTTTGTAAGTTATCACTATCTCTTAAAATACAAGTACTCTCCTCTTTCCAAATCTCATCTCTTAACTATAAACAAAATCTTAAAGCCTCATCATTCAATCCTAGTCAGCAAAAATCTTTTAAGGGCTACCAGAAATAACTATGTAACTATTTTAACCTTGATCAAATGTGCCAACTTTATATACTTCTCTGTACTTTTACCAATCTTGGCTTTTAATCCCTTCAAATAACGCCCTCGAACTTGATTTCTTCTCATCTTCTCTTTGTCTAGTCTTAGCAAATCCATTAAAATTTTAACAGATGTCTTTTGTAAAACCAGTACAAAAAAAGGCAGCCAAATCACTCCTCTGGTATAATATTTGTATGTCCTTTTTAAATATCAAGACATCAACCAGTTTCATTTGTATATCTGGTGTATTCTCTTTTTCCATATCATTCTTGTAACTTGTCATGTTTAAATCCACATTCAAATCAACTTCAGTCCTACCTGGTATAACCTATTCCTCTTCTGTAATTTGCAGACCCATCCATCCAAATATTCTTAAAATTAATTTTGGAGTTCACATAAAACATCTACTGTCAAAAGTGTTTTGCTCCATTCTATTCAACCACATCAAATCTGAGTATTCTTCTCCTTTAATTATAATCTTTAGTTTCTTTTGGTTCCCTCTAGTGTCCAATATTCAAAGTCCCATTTTTTTTATTTTTCAAGGGGAAAAAAACCCCAAAACAACTACAATTTGTGGAGAGGAGTCCTATAATTAATTTCAAATTCTTATTTCAAATCGATATGGACAATTAGTTTCTTTTTAGCTTTCCAAATCAACACTCTAAACACCTTTTTGCTGTTTACTCTAAAATAATATTTAAATATTTAAATTCATATTTTAAACTACTTTTGTGAAGGAGACTGTCCATAAAAACTTAATGTTCTGAAGATTTTAATATTTCAAAAGCAATAAAAAACTAATTCCAAAGGTGATTAAGAAATGAGGCTCAGTTGAGCTTTTTGTTCTCAGTTTCTGTTATACCTGTGAGCTTAGATGTAATCCCTCAACCCCTGGTTCTTGACTCATAAGCGAACCACAAAAACCTTGATTCCTGCAATCTAGTCATAAAAGTAGCTGTCTGGAGTGCATGTGGGCAATCTATCCTTTCTCCAGAGAGATTTTGCCAGCCAAGATTCTGTATCCAGGCTGTCAATCTCAGCCATAAACAACATTCCACTTCATCAGGAACGTCTGTCTCTCCATGGCCCCACCAGAAGTCTCCTGTTATGTCCACCAAATGTGAATCAAAATAGGTTTCTTCTCAGCTAAATACTGAATTGTTAGGAATGCAGTTGTACGAATAGGGAGGTTCTCACTCCAACCTTCAAAGTAAGAGTAGCTGTCAAAATACTCAATCCAACTCTGAACTGCCCTGTTTTAGAGGAAAAAAATTAAAGAACTATTCTAATTATAATGTTCATTTGCCAAAGTGGTCTCCAGCTGCTGATTTAAATCGCCAGTATCATTAACTACTCTGAAGGAGAAAAATCTTGATGTTGTCTAAGGCAGGGGCCGTAGCATGCCAGAAACCAGGCTGCGCAAGCAAACGAAGCCCCATCCGTGGGATGCAGGCAGCATGTGAAACCACACCCCCTCTGATCCACGGAAAAACCTCTCTCTATGGAACCAGTCTCCGGTGGCCAAAAGGTTGGGGGCCGCTGGTCTAAGGGTTTCACCAAATGCTGCCATCTAGTGGTAGATTATGATTTTTGCAGCTGAGATCTAGTAAGCCTTATGAGTTTTTGAAAAGGCTGAAATGTTCAGTAAAATTAGTTTAAGGCAATTAATTGTACCTTATCTGTATTGGTGTATTATTTCCCCCTAATGTCCCCCTAAGTTGTCGCAGGCCCTCAGAGTCAACTCTTGCCAATCAAAGCACACGCTGTGGATATGATGATGTCAGGTAACCCAACTTGAATATGCACACTTTTCTACTCCTACCCCATCACAGTTCTGCACCACTACAAACAACTACCTGATCCCAACTTAACGGTCCTATAACATAGGCTTATTTCTCTTCCAAGCTTTCATATAAATTTTAATCAGTAGCCAGAAAAAAATAAAGGTTCTGGCTGATGAGAAATTTAGAGGGGGTAGTTACTTGTTACAGGAAATCAGAGTGTGTGAAGACAGTTCAGGCAAACATGTTTTTCAATAGAAGGCCAAAAAAAAAACCCTGACCTAGTTGCACTGTTTGCTTAAAGGTTCTTGATGATCAGTGACAATATTTGTAACAAACAATTACAAAAGGATTGGGGAAATAGGTTTTCCAGTCTGAATGAAGCCAGCAAAAAATGTTTTTGCCTTAATGCCCTCAACTCTAGTCACCCTAGCAATAAAGAGGTTGTGGGGATTGTAATCCAAAATAATGGATACAAACAGGTAGGACTCCTATGAAGTGATAGTTGGAGCTATAACCTATTTTGGAGGCATATGCTGGAGGGTTGGGACACTATACAGGTAGTCCTTGACTTACGACCACGATTGAGCCCATAATTTCTGAGGTTAAGCAAGACGTTTGTTAAATGAGTTTTGCCCCATTTTACAACCTTTCTTGCCACACTTATTAAGTGAACCACTGAAGTTAATAAGTTAGTAACCCGGTTATTAAGTGAATCTGGCTTCCCTATTCACTTTGCTTGTCAGAAGGTCGCAAAATGGGATCACATGACCTTGGGACACAGCAACTGTCATAAGTATGAACCAGTTGCCAAGCATCTGAATTTTGATCACACGATCCTGGGGAATACTACAAAGGTCGTAAGTGTGAAAAACGATCATAAGTCACTTTTTTCAATGCTGTCGTAACTTTGAACGATCACTAAATGAACTGTTGTAAGTTGAGGACTACCTGTATTTAGACTGGTCTCCGGACACCACAATAAAGAATCGAGATTCACAATGCGTCTTTTCTTGCCTCAAAGAAAGCATGGTGGCCAATGAGAGAATACGGTCTTATCCTCACAACAGCCGTCTAAGAGAAGTCACGCTAGTAAAAATTGCTAGCTAAAGACACTGAAGAGTTTGAATGTGAACCCAGAACTGTATCCATGTTAGGACCTTAGGCCCGGTTGTGCAAGGAAGGAAAAGCAGCTTGTGTTGATTAAGCACAACCCAATATATCTTCCTTTATCAAATTGAAGTATAGCTTCCCGGTAAGGGGATCTATTCCTTCTTGGCAGGGGCCAGACGAATGGAGAGGTGATGCATCACTGTCAGCCTATTTTATTATAGAGCCAGGCAGGGTGCAGCACAATGCCATGATAGCGGAGCCATGTTCCTAGTTCGGGAGCAAGTTGTTTAATAACCCTTTGACCATTTCATTACAGTAATCAAGAAAAATCAGTGGAGGTGGCAGGATGACTTAGGAGCCCAGGCCTGGCTCATTAACTCTGAACTGAAGCAGATAGCTGCTGGACAGATTGCAATTGCTTTTCTCGGAGACCATGGTGTGGGTGCCGTGAGGCCATTTTATTAGCAGCGCGTTCATGAAGTCAAGATTGCTGCGCTGTCACTATTCGCTGGCCTTGGCATCTAACAACGGAACTGTGGGGACACGGAGTCGGCCGGGGAAGAGATGAGGCAAGCATCCCTCTGCTCCTACAGCAAAACTGGGGATGGAAGCCTTCTGCTTCAGATGGAAAGATTCCTGGGAATCGAAGGAGAAGAAGAAAGCCATACGTTGAAGGGGGAAAACAGCACAATGGGAAGGGCTGTCTTGGTTGGATTGCAAGTACACGGAGTGCTTCTGTACCAGAGACAAATTCCTTGTGTGTCTAACAAGACTGGATCAAAGTATTTCTCTTCTTCTCTTCTCTTCTCTTCTCTTCTCTTCTCTTCTCTTCTCTTCTCTTCTCTTCCCTTCCCTTCCCTTCCCTTCCCTTCCCTTCCCTTCCCCTCCCCTCTCCTCTCCTCTCCTCTCCTCCCCCCTCCCCTCCTCCCCTCCCCTCCCCTCTTCTCCTCTCCTCTCCTCTCCTCTTCTCATTTATTCTTCCCTTGGATTATCCCCCCACCCCATCTATGTGGTCTCCAGTAGTTGAAAATGACTTGATGACACATAATCAATCAATCAATCAGTATGAATCAATCAATCACTTCCCTTCCTCTCAGCTCAAGACCCTGCATGTATTCAGCCTTGGATTCCTATGGAGCAAATTGTTCGAGATTTACAGAATTTTTTTTTGCATTTGCATTTATTTACAACAGGCATGTTGAATAGAGAGTATACTGTTCCGAATGCAAGAGAAACACTCCAAGAGACTCCCTCCAATCTTCCATGTATTGCATCTGTTCCCCAAATGACAAGCTGCTTGCTTCTTAGTATCCCTTGCAATGATAAATTCCTTGGAGGCAGGGGACATTGACCACCCATCAGGTACACATTGGTGACTGAAGACAATTTGTAAACAAATGTATGGATCAATGGATTTTTTTCTAGGCCAGGCGATGTCCTGGCCATAAACCACCTGCTTACGTTCACCCATTATCTCTTTCGCTCAGAATCCATGACAACTGAATTAGAAAAGTCCTCAAGAGAATTTTTCAGACCAAGCCTAAACTCTGGAAGCTAAGAACAGCAGTATCTGTAAGTCAGTTCCTAAACATGGTTCAAAGCTCCGTATTTTAGTCTCTGAAATAATGCCTGTTCCCCATCAATAAACTCACATGCTGAAATCCTCAGGTAAACTGTATGCTTTGTTTTTAATCTTCAAATATGCATTTCTTTCCCAATGCCAAACATTACACCATTTTATCTGTTTCTTTTAAATGCTAGTTTTTTTTTTACAAGGGATTATGCTGAATCTTGTTGCACTAGTATTATTTCTGTTTGCATTTGAGTGCAGGATTTTTTGGGGGGGGGGGAACTGTGGATAGTGCCCAAATGTATAAAATAAAATAAATAAAACAAAATTTGCAGTCAATTGGGAAAAAAAGGAACAACAAACAACAGATAGGCAAAGCTACAGGGAGATATCTCTCTCTCTCTCTCTCTCTCTCTCACACACACACACACACACACAGCATTCGTAGCATACAAACAAACCCAGATTGTTGTTCCCATCCTTTGAATGAATGGTAAAGGCACAAGGAGACACAAACACCCTCCTGATCACCCTGATTGGAGAAAAGAGAGAGCAAAATATATTTAAGACAAGAGACTGAAGCAGACTTAAAAATATTTTATATAAATATCTGGACAACCACTAGAGGGCAGCAAACAGACAACGGAGCCTCCCCCAACTCTCTGCTGCCAATTAGTGGCTTAATAATTGTGTCATTATTATACTGTAAAGTGTAATTCTTCAAAGAATAGAATAGAATAGAATAGAATAGAATAGAATAGAATAGAATAGAATAGAATAGAATAGAATAGAATAGAATAGAATAGAATAGAATAGAATAGAACAGGAGTTGGAAAGAACCTTGGAGATCATCTAATCCAGCCTCCTACTCAGGCAGGAAACCCTATACCATTTCAGACAAATTCCAAATTCTTCCAAATTCTTCTTAAAAACTTCCAGTGTTGGAGCATTCACAACTTCTGGAGGCAAGTTGTTCCACTGATTAATTGTTCTAACTGTCAGGAAATTTCTCCTTAGTTCTAAGTTGCTTCTCTCCTTGATTAGTTTCCATCCCATTGCTTCTTGTCCTGCCTTCAGGTGCTTTGGAAAATAGCTTGACTCTGTCTTCTTTGTGGCAACCCCAGAGGTATTGGAACACTGCTATGTCCCCCCCCCCCAGTCCTTCTTTTCATTAAACTAGACATACCCAATTCCAGCAACCGTTCTTTATATGTTTTAGCCTCCAGTCCCCAGTCCTCCTGGATATTAGCAGAATAAATACCTTATTTGGTCAATCTTTTCATTTCCATATTGATAAAAAAACCCTTCATTTCATTTACATCTTCAGGGAGAAAAAGAGACATAAAATGTCAACTAATGGTAGGTCGAATGTTTTTATTAGGAAAATGGGATGCCTAGCATGTATCAGTACTTGGGTCTCTCTCAGCTTCTAAGTTAGTTCTATAATCCATCCCTGAGCTGGCAGAAAACTATGCTAGCATGAATTTTTTTATTTCCCCAACTCCAAAACTGGCTTGGGAGATTCAAATGTTTGTGGTTGCATTGCACCTCTTAAAGTACCTTGTGTTCCCCTTGAGCCAACGTCTGCTCATAATTCAAAACAGCTCTGTGTTAGCCAATGAATAGATCACACTGAGCTAATGTTCAGGGGAGCAGGTGCACCCATAATCTAACACAGTGGATAGTTACTCTGTGCGGGATTCTATTATGTGGTGAATTGTATTGTTCTGTTCCCAGAGCTATTTTCTCTAAGGCATACTGTCATGCCAACTCATTTTGCAGGAATCCACCTCGGGCTCCCAAATCCTGCCAATCCTTATCTACTTCTTCTGTATTATCCAAGGCAACAGGACACACACACACAAAAACCCTAACACATTTTACAGATCTTGAGGTTGTCAGATGGAGTATGTGTTGGGGATGTTATTTAACACTGATACTATCTCACAGATGGGCTGAAGACAAGATGAAAGCTATGCCATGGAGACATGGTGTAAAAAATATATTGTTATAGCATCTTTGTACTGTAGTACTAATGTGAGTGATCTTCTGGGTAGATATGGAACAGATTAAGGAGCACCATTTATTCCTTGTTTTAAAAACATGTCTCTTTTTCTAGAACACACATTATTATGTCTGCATATCATTGGGAAGATTCTAATTCAAGATATGTATCTTGCTCCTGCACTAATATTGTATTCTGTGTAGCATATTAGCAAATGCAAGATGATCCAGCAAAAGTAGAAGTATCACCATGAGGTGTGTGTGTGTGTGTGTGTGTGTGTGTGTGTGTGAGAGAGAGAGAGAGAGAGAGAGAGAGAGAGAGAGAGAAGAGAGAGAGAGAGAGAGAGAGAGAGAGAGAGAGAGAGAGAGAGAGAGAGAGAGAGAGAGAGAAGGAAAATATGTCTTTCTTTTCTTTGAAATATTTTCTTTCTCTTAAAGAAAAAAAGAACTGATATCTCATTTCTCACTTCAAGAGCAACTTTCAATATTTTTGGATCATTATCCAATTCTGTGACTCAGGTGCTGATGGTCTGATGCATTTATATTTCCTGATTATTGCAATAGTATGTGGGAACAAACTTTCTCAAGAAAGGCGGGAGACGGAGAAACCGAGTGTCAGGCGCAAATAACCAGGAGTATTCATTGAGTTCAAAGCACTGAAGAGCTTATTATTGCTACGACTATACAAGAATGTAGTCAACTAATGATCAAAGCTAAATTGGCTCTAGATAAGGGTCAATGCAATTCATGGGGAAATGGACTTGGGTCTCTTGTGGCAATGCAATGACTCCAACTGATGATATGCTTAACTCTGCCTCCCAGCTCAGCGTGCTCTTCTACACAGAGGTAAAATATCTGCAAATGATGTTTGGGAGGTGCTGAAGCTAACAAACTACAAACAGAAACCTGCATACAGACTAGGTTCACTCACCACACAAGGCTATAGATAGTTGAACTACAGTAAGTTTTATAAAATAAATCACAATTCATACAACATTCTGAGCCAAAACCAAAAGGCACATATTGTGATTTAGTGTAATATGTGAGCACCAGTATTCTTTCCTGAATTTTGCAGCCCATGTCTCACAACCGTAATAAAAAATAAAGGCAAAAAGTGTTGTCAAGAGACAAAAGAAGAACTCTATTGCCACTAAGTATTTCTGCCCAATTTGATGTAGGTTGATTGATACCCAGCCGTACTCTTCCAAGGTCACTAGGAGAAAGATACTACATGCCTCCATGTTATCTCATCACAAGAAATACAGGCTCTATCAAGAGGCCATGACTGAATAGTTTTATTCTCAGGGAACTAAGAACTTTTGCCCTAATGAGGTAATTTTTCTTTGTCTGGAAAAATTCAGAGGTCCTAAGCAGTGGTGGGTTGCTACCGGTTCGCCCCGGTTGGGCGAACCGGTAGCAGCGGCGGTGGGAGGCTCCGCCCAACTGCCTGGACGTCTCTGCGCATGCCCCCTGCGCATGCGCTCCCAATAGCGAACTGGTAGCGAAGGTAATTGAAACCCACTACTGGTCCTAAGCCTTAAATAAAGGGAGCAATGGAACAAGATGGAAGGTGGAACTGGAGCAACCTTAGTACTTATAGGACATACATTTTGTTTTTAATAGAGGCTTATCAGCCCTTTTGATCAGTGACATCACTTCCACATATCCAGTTTTGGACCAGCGAGAGCCACTTCTGGGGGAAGACACGGCAGTGTCATCACTGATCAAAAGGGCTGGTAAGCTCCTCTTTAAAAAAAAAATGCTCTATAACTATTAGCCTTCCCTTCCTGTGTCCTCCAATTGTGTTGGACTACAAGTACCATCACCCATTCTGAAGACCATCCCTCTTCTTTTTTCTTTCGCTTTCTTCACTACCTCCCGCCCATTTACATTAATGTGCCAGATTCAGGGAATCTTTAATATTCATATGATGGGGATGGCAGCTACAGAGCTATTCAGAGTCTCGAGGTCCCGCCTGCCCTGATCCTAATTGGCTGTGACAAGGACAGGCACACCAGCAGCACTGGCTGCATCTTAAGCAGGGCCAGTTGAGGCAAGAGCCGGCCCCAGGTGAGCCACCAATTCCATTCCATTCTTTGCATGCAACCCACGTCAAGACCTGTCACTTACTTCTACCTCAGCCTATTGCACTCCTGAGGGTCACTGAGTTTCATCCTCAGCATCTTCATTCAGGCCTGCTGGGCCAAGCCAAGCCCCTCTAACCCCACTTCCTACTTCCAATGGTGGGCAATCAGATGCATAAAACAGTGGGCCCAGCTGAGGAAAAGGGCAATCCTTGTGCTTTCCCCAGAAGTTTTGGATTTCAATCCTCCAAAATCCCAAGCTAAATAAAATCCTTCCTCAGAGTTTACATAAGAAAGAATTCCTCCAGGCTGGAATGATACCTGACCTTGACCCCCACAATAATTTACTCCTGCTCCCCTCCCCCCCATTCCCACCCTGTACTGATCAAGTACAGGTAGTCCTCAACCTACGACCACAATTGAACCCAGAATTTATGCAGCTAAGTGAGAAATTTGTTAAATGAGTTTTGCCCCATTTTATGACTTTTTGCCACATTTGTTAAAGTCACTGCAATTGTTAAATTAGTAACACAGTTGTTAAGTGAATCCGGCTTCCCCCTTGACGTTGCTTGTCAGAAGTTTGCATAAGATGATCGCATGACACCGGGACACTACAACCGTCATAAATGTGAGCCAGTTGTCAAGCATCTGAATGTAAATCATGTGACTATGGGGGTGCTGCAATGGTCATAAGTGTGAAAAACGGTCATAAGTCACTTTTTTCAGTGCCATTTTAACTTCGGTCACTAAATGAACTGTTGTAAGTTGAGGACCACCTGTAATTTAACACTGGGGAGATAAGTCTCAAATGCTACAGGTGGCAGCCAGACTTTAAAAGCACTTACGGAAAGTCAAAGAGTTAGAAGCGTCAGAGAAACAATAAAAATAAAACTTCTGGCCTGAACAGAACCATCACCAGCCTAGTTCTCTAGCACGGTCTTTGTGTGTGTGTGTGTGTGTGTGTGTGCGTGCGTGCACCCGTGTAGGTGAGGGAACTCCTCAAATCAAAACTTGACAAAGGACACTTGGTGTAAACGTTGTGTGAGGACAAATTAACACTATCCATCACTGAAAAGCAGGGGTGATTTCCCTCTGATAGCTTTATCAGGAGAGAAATTCATCTTGTCCATCTGGTAAAAAGAGCAAACGCTATCTACTGAGATCCATAAATGAAGAATATAGCAGATGTAGGAAACTTTAAGGAAGAATGTAGCTTTTCGAAAGAATCTGGTGAAAAAAAGAGTCACCAGAGTAGAAGAAGGGCTCAACCTGTGAATTGACGATGGGATCCACTACCTAGAAGTCCTTAAAGCAGACCATGAATGGATTTTCCTTCCTCTCATTTCTACGCCTGCAGTCTGCTTTGCTGAGTTAATGTAAATGGACAGCTTCTCTTGATTGAAAGCTGTCCATACAGAGGATCCTGGACATTTCTGAAGGCCAGTTAGGAGTGGCAAGATTGGCAGGTATCAGTTCTGCTTTGCCACAGCCCCATTCAAGGCTAATGAGCTATCCTCAGTTTGGGGCTGGAACAGAACACACAGTAGACTTCATGTCTTCCTCTCCATTATTGTCCACTAGGGAGGCAATACCGTGTCTGATGCTTCAGGACACGGGTGTCAAACTCGCTGCATCACGTTGCCGTCACATGACATTTCACGGCGTTTTCCTCATTTGCGGAGCTGGGGTGGGTGTGGCCTGCACATGACGCATCTGGCCCGCGGGCCGCCAGTTTGACACCCCTGCTAGGAGAAATGTCATAGGAATCTAACTGCAGGCTCATTTCTTCATATAATTTCATTCACTAATATAATTTCATTCATTCATTCATTCATTCATTCATTCATTCATTCATTCATTCATTCATTCATTCATTCATTCACAGTGCAGAATCCTTCCAGACACCCAGCTGCTTTCAATCTGAACTGTTTCTTGGGCTGTAAAGGAGGCCGCAGGAGAACTGTGCTTTCAAACGTGCAAGATTCTGTTAATGTACAATATTACAATTACAATAAAGAAGAATTGGGTTATCTGGTTGGGTTTCCCGTCTGATCTACCTGGTAAGACTGACGCTGTATTCCTTCCAAACGGTGGCATGAAAACCCAAAGTTTGTGTCAGTCACTATGTCTAACTTTCATTCATTGGCTTTCCTCCCCAAGAATAGCCAACACAGAGAGAGTATTATGGGACAAATGTAATTCAGGTTGCAGGTGTCAGAAATCTTTCAGTCAATCCCTTAAAGGATTGTAACTGCTCTTCTCTGAAATTTGATGGAGCAGCTGCCAATCACTCTAGAATAAATTAAATTAGGATTATTTTACTCAACATTTCTCCCTTTAGTTCTATAATCTCATAGGAAGATGAGGAAAGACCACTGCCTGACATTTTGGGAGAATTGTAGTTGATAATATAAGGTGGATAATACTAGCTACAGCAACCAGTTGCCTGAGTCTGATTTAATAAGTTCATATATTTAAATGTATCACATTCAGGTGGTAGAAATAGGTTTGGCCATGTCATTTAGAGATTTTTCCCCAAGATAAATGTTAGTCATTTACAGCAGGGGTGTCAAACTCGCAGTGTCACGTTGTCGTCATGTGACGTATCACGACTTTTTCCCCCTTCGCTAAACCAGGGGTGGGCGTGGCCAGTGCATGACGCATCCAGCCCGCGGGCCGCAAGTTTGACACCCTTGATTTACTGCAATGATATATGTTATCATTTCACAACAAATCACATAAGTTATCTATCTATCTGCAGAAAGCAATGCTACAAATTATTAGCAAGCACCCTTGATTGAGTAGCTGGTTGTTATAAGATGTGTATGCACTTTATGGATATCTCGTTTGATATGGTGCTTAAAGCACAAGGCTAGAAACAGGAAGACCGTGAGTTCTATTCCCTCCATAGGTGGGAAGTCAGCTGATGACTTTGGGCCAGTCCCTCTCCCTCAAGCCTAAGAAGCAGACAAGCATGTCAAACCACTTTTAAAACTCTTGCTGAGAAAATTTCAGGGAACACTTCAGTCTAGGCAGTTGCCAAGAGTCAAAAACTGATTTGAAGTGGGTTGCATACATACATTCTCTCTCTCTCTCTCTCTCTCTCTCTCTCTCTCTCTCTCTCTCTCTCTCTCTCTCTCTCGTAAAAGTATGCAAAACAAAAACTACAAATAGATTTTAAGTTAAAGCACAATTCAAAGGTTCAGGAAGACTATCTGAATGTATTGGTTTCCCAGAAATGCTCCACGTTTTCCAGGCAGGAGTTTCGTCACCTAGAGACACTTGGTCAATCTCTCTTTTTCTGGACTGCGTATGCTTCAGAAATGATTTGGAAGTGCCTTTCTATTCTTTAAGTTATATGACTTTTCTCAGGCTTCCCCATGAGCCTGGAAGAAGAAAAAGATACCTGTGCTTTAAGAAAGCCATTCGGGTAAGGTTAAGGCACCTCTTAAAGCAGCGGCAACTTTTTCCCAAACAGGTGCAAAAGCCTGAAAAAAAATCAAGCTGCTTTAGGTGAACTCGGTTTCTCTTTGAAAGATGCCGAGTATGGATTAGGCATTATTTTAGGAAGTTGCTTATTACTGATTTCTTTGGAGTTAAGAAATTTCCTAAAGACAAGTTGTACTACACCAGGGGATTTTCCTTCCATCCTGGACGAAAGAAGCTCTGAATAAGATTATCAAGAGAAGCTTTAATTTTTGGAAACGGCAAAAGGGGGACTAAAATGTTGATTTTGGAAAGTTAAGGGGCTGGATAGGCTTGAAAGAATGTTTCCTGTGGGGCGCTTAAAAATTTATAAAACAGCATATGAAGTCTTTGAAACTGTAAGAAATGTTCCTGTGGGAAAGTTTTGTTGGTTGGAAAATAAACAGATGATAACAAGGGACTTGAAGGGAAGCACAAAAAATTACTCTTAAAGGCAAATAGACCCTTTAATACAATGGGACAACACTATTTGACTACAGAAGAAATTAAGATTAGTTGGGAACAATTTACTGAGAATTTACAAGATTGGGTGATACTACAGCAGAAGATATAGAAGAACAACACATTTTATAGAATAAAACAGAGACTGGGAGTGATTTGAAGATGGATTTCGATGTTTAAAAATAAGTTGCAGATCCGAAAATAGATTTTAAAATAGCAGAAGATAAGTGTGATATGGAAAACAATGCCAAAATGGATTTACAAATAAAATCAAGTTGATGTTTTAATAATCAAAGGGGACATACAAACTATAAATCAGAACAATGACTCAGAAAGTCTTCATACTTTGAATTTAAGAAAAGTGTAGAACCAAGGAAACTTGCTGAGAAGAGACAAAGAGGAATTTCTCAAGCTGTTCCTGGAAGGAGACAACCGAAGATGATAAGAAATCAACTTGTGGCACAATACTTGATGGGACCAAATACCAAGTTTTTTAAAATGAAAAAAAAAAACCACCATTGTATGACATGACTTTACAGATTCGTTTATAAGTGGGGGCAGCTTTCTTCTGCTTTATTTTTTAGAGAAAAGGATAAATTTGAATTATAAAATTGATTTTTTGATCAAGGATTGTTTTTTGATTAAAATATACACTCTGGTAGGTCATAATAGACTTTTGCTTATTAGCCCTGAATGATGTGATTTTTGCAATTTGATTATCAATAAGGGATCGGATATGGGAAGAATAATTTTTTTAAATTGAAGTACTAAAGAAAATGTTAAGTTAGCCAAATAGTTTATACTTGTCTGGAGGGCAGGGGTAGTAATCTTTTATATATCTTCTCTTTCTTATCTGTTTTCCTCCCCCCCCCCTCGTTTCCTATTTCTCCCCACTTTTTTCTTTAAAAATTATTTTTTCATATTTTCTTGTATTTCTACATTTACATTTATAACCTTTAATACAATAATTGGGGTGGGGGGATGTCCAGTTGCTTTAATGAATAACAGATGCACTGATACTTATGTAAGGTCTGAAGGAATTCTTCTGAATCATTTTGAAGGCTACACTACAGAGGTCGGTTCCTCCCGGTTCGCACTGGTTCTATAGAACCAGTAGCAAACCGCTGGTGACATCATGGAGCCGGTTCTGTCAGTGCCGGTGCATGGACGCCACCATCTTTTTTTGGAATTTTTTGGGGGGGGGGATTTTTTTGGGAGGGGATTTTTTGCTATTTTTTTTCTTCTGCGCATGCGCAGAAGCTGAGTCCCCAGCACTGCGCATGTGCCGCCATCTTGTTTTTGGCTATTTTTATTTTTTTGTGAATTTTTGGCACTGTGCATGCGCGTGTGCATGTGCAAAGTGTGCCTGTGCCCGCGCAGTGCGGCCATGCGGCGCACAATGCGCGCACAGCCACACAGCACGGGAGGAAGTGAACCGGCGGCGAGGTAAGTTACAACCTACCCCTGCTACACTACCTGGCTATCACTCTAATCTTCAACCAACTTTGATTATAGACCTATTAAGATTGACAGAAACCTCCAGCATTTTATTTTATTTTATTTTATTTTATTTTATTTTATTTTATTTTATTTTATTTTATTTTATTTTATTTTATTTTATTTTATTTTATTTTA
>QLTV01012193.1:975426-1006264 GCA_003457575.1 Thermophis baileyi
GCTAGTCCTGAAAGATTTATCGAAGATTATGCTAAGAGGTTCAGCTAAGGCTGTGGAAAGTTTTTTTAAGAAATATGCACATAGTCCATCAGGTCCAATAGATAGAGATGGTTTTAGGTTGCGTAATGCCTTTTCAACGTTATCTTCTGTAAAATCAATTTGTGTTAGATCGTTGTAATTATTTGTGGTACGACTAGGAAATATTGGGCATGAGCCATTGCTGTTTACAAAGACTGAGACGAAGAATGTGTTAAAGAGGTGTGCTTTAACGGTTTCATCATTACAATCTTTATTGTTAGGTACTTTTAGGGGTGGGATGGATCTCGAGATTTTAAGTTTGTTGTTTACAAAATTGTAGAAGGCATGGGCGGATTTCGTGTGCAGAAGGTTTTCCTCTTGTTTGATATGATAATTGGTGCATTCGGTCTTTATCTAGTGGCATAAGTTTTTGTAGCGGCTTTTAAAGTTGGCTATGTAGCCAGTTTTGTTTTTTCGCCAAAGAGATATTTTTTTTGGATTGGAGCTTTCTTATTGTTATGGGTAATTTGTTTTTTCTGGTTTTGGAGGTTATTAGTGGTACGTATAGTTTAATGACTCTTTTGACTTCAAGCAAAAAAATGTTATAATAGTCTTCGGCAGTATTACAGCCCGTGAATAGGATTTGCCAATCAAGAGATGAGAGGTCAGTGTCTATGATATCATAGTTGGCTTTTTTAAAGTTATAACTGGGGATCCCATCATTATGATGATTTTTGTAAGGACGTATATTGAGACAAAAGTCAATCATGCTGTGGTCACTGTTGGAAAAGGCTTCTTTTATTTGTAGTCCATAAATTGAGTTTGAACTGTTGCAGAAGATGAGATCAAGGCAGTTGTTGAGTCTAGTGTTGTTAGTTACTAGTTGATCCAGTCCCAGATTAGTTACAGCATTGTACAGGGTCGTAGGTATGGGTTCAGTTGTACATTCGTTTAGGGTACAATTAATAAGAGGTAGATTGAGGTCACCAAGAAAGATAAGAGGGTATGGGCAGGAGGCTGCCCACGTTAGTAGTGAAGTTAACTTGTTTGCATGTTTGATGTCGTAATCAGGGGCTCTGTAACATAGTAAGAATCAAAATGTGGTATTTAAGGAAAGCTCACAGATGATGGTCTCAGGAAGAGAGAGTTCATGTGTAACTTGGATATTTTTTAGATTTAGGGACTTTTTATAGAAGATAGAAACACCACCTCCTCTTTGGATTTCACGATCGGACGGGTAAACATGATAGTCTCTTTCTACGGTAATGGGGTCAGGGAGGGATGCGTTCAGCCACGTTTCACAGACAAATATAATGTCGAATATAGCCGTATTTAATAAGAGGAGGAATTCAGGCATTTTATTTACAAGGCTTCTTGCGTTGTAAATGCAATGTAAAGAATGTGTTGCATTCTAAAGCTTTTCCGCAAACAGAGCTAGAAACTTCATCTGCTGGGCCAAACTATAGGCCACTCAACTCAGGAGATTATACAGATCTCATATAAGTACGTATAACTCAAGGATCTAGGTCTAAATCCATATATCTACAACTATAATAAAAAGGAGGGCTGGTGTGTGTGTGCCTGTGAACATATAAAAGCCATGAAAATCTATGTCAATTTTTGGCTTGGATCAATCTATCTCAGCAAATCTAGAAGATCTGAGGGTTTTACACTACAGTTGGAATAAACAAAAGTGACCTGTGATTAGGAAAAAGCTTTAGGGCATTTGTAAAAATTATATGATTGCCTGAGGATTTGCACCTTAGATCCTATATGCTTCTATCATCGTAATACCATAAAATAATTATATCTTTAGGTATAGCCCCAGGCAGAGATGTCAGCTGTCTATATGATAGATCTGATGTCTCTGACTTTTGTGTGTGTGTTTCATATGTGTTTGTATGATAATGGCGAATTCTTTAAAATAGTGTAAATTACAGTATATAATTATACTATCTGCTAGAGTATATATATTAGAACGATCTCCATATACATGGAGATTGGTTACTAACATTTTCTTTTTGATCTACAATAGCCCCATAAATGCAGAATTCTTGGGGTTTCCCCCCCCCCATGCACTCTCTACATTTTAATACGAATAGTGCTTATTTGTGTGGATTATAATGTGTAACCTTAAGAGTTCCAGGAAAATTCACTTTCTATTAGTACCTCACATCTGCTGTGCAGGGAGAAGTTTCAAGGATATGGTAGTGCACTATTAATGACTGCTGATCAAGATGGCTAAACATAATAGAACAGAGATTCAATTCCAGTTGCTGGGAAACACTGACGGAAGGATTCTGTGCTGCCTATAACCTGTTAAGAGGTTTCCCAATCTAGCTGCCCAGTCTGGGCTCATCATCATCATCATCTTATCAGATTCAGGTGATTCCCAAAACAACATACAAAACAATAAATGAAAGATTTACAAGTCAAGAAACTCATAGTTTACTAAAACCAATAATAAATAAAATAATAACAATATAATAATAACACCATTATTAAAGAAATAGCAAAAGCAATCAGCCAATAGTGAATAATCATTTCCCAAATATTCAATAAGAATCAGACATCAGGTCCCAAAACCAAGACTGGCATGTGGTGATTCTTCCAAGCTGAGTTCTTTATTACTTCCACTACCTATAGACGGAATCTTGCCAGATTAAGCTCTCTACTATATGCATCTACCATATATTCTGAGAACTATTAGGGAGGGACTGTCTTCTCCCTCTTTCTCTCACATTAAATATCTGGACCAAGTTGCCTCTTATTCCTCTGGAATGCACCCCATCCTTCCTGGGGATCCACCTCCTCGCTACATCTCATCACAGCAACCTTCCTGAACCTATATTCATTATTTTTATGTCCAGCACTCCAGAACAATAGTCTTGGACTTTTTCTGTACAACATCTTTTCAGGTATTTGAAGCTTCTCAGTCAGGAGTGGGTTCTAACTTACCTTGCTGCCGGTTCGCTTCCTCCCACGCCACGTGGCTGCACACGCATTGCGTGTGTGGCCGCGCATGCGCAGTGCCGAAAATTCGGCTTCTGCGCATGCGCAGAAGCAAAACAAGCAAAAAATAGCAAAAAATAAAAGCCGAAAACAAGATGGTGGCGCATGTGCAGTGCTGAAAACTCACCTTCTGCGCATGCGCAGAAGCAAAAACCAGCAAAAAATTCCACCCCAAAAAAAAAAATTCCCCAAAAAAAATTTCCCAAAAAAAGATGGTGGTGTCCACAGACCAGCACCGACAGAACCGGCTCTGTGACATCACCACCGGTTTACTACCAGTTCTATAGAACTGGTGTGAACTGGGAGGAACCCACCTCTGTTCTTAGTCATCTTTTATCAAGGCAAAACAGGACCAGCTCCTTCAATCTCTTTTCATACGACTTTTTTTTTTGTCCTCCAATCATCCTTGTTGCTCTTCTCTGAACTTGTTACAGTTTGTCTGAATTCTTAAAGTTCTAAACACAAGGGACAAGACTTCAGTGGAGTCCAAGTAAGAATAAAGTTGGAAGTATTTGAATGGTTGAGCAGCAACAACTTATTTTCAGTAATTTGAAAATTATATTTCTATTGATGTAGTCTAAAATTAGTATTTTTGCAGTCACATCATAGTACTGACTCATACATAGTTTGCAACCAACTGCTCCTCCAAGATCTTTTTTTCAGAATTAACATAACCAAGCCAGATAGCCCCATTCTGTATTTGTGCACTTGATTTTTGTTTCCTAGGTGAAATTAAATGGTTAAAAAAATGTCCTGCTACTTTTAGCCAATTTCTTTAACTTATGATGATTGCTTTGGATTTTATTCTTACCTTCTGGGAAGCTAGCTGCCTCAACTCAGATATTTCTCATCTGGAAATCTGATTATCAATCTTTCACTTTTTCAATGAAGTGTTTCTCTGAGGTCCTTAATTCAGGGTCTTCATCTTCAATTTATAGGATTTGAATTGAAGTCATCCTGGTCAAGCACACTGTGTTTTAGCAAAACGCATTTGACTAGCCTTTCTGAGATGGAACACATTGTGAGCCAGCGGTCCATCATCCAGATAATTCAAAATCATGCTCTCAAATCACATTCAAGATACATTGGACTGAGAGTGAACCAAAACACTTGTCCATGCTGCATCCATGTTGTTTGCAAGGCAACCCACTGGTTTGGATACTGACATATGATTTTTTTTTTTAAGTTCTGATATCTTTCTTTGAAAATAACAAGGTATGACCAATCTGACAGTTAGAAAAATTAATCAGTGGAACGACATGCCTCCAGAAGTTGTGGATGCTCCAACATTGAAGGTTTTTAAGAAGAGATTGGGCAACCATTTGTCCAGAATGGTATAGGGTCTCCTGCTTGAGCAGGGGGTTGGACTATAAGACCTCCAAGGTCCCTTCCAACTCCGTAATTCAACTTATTTGTGGTGCTGCACATTGCTGGCTCTTTGTGGTTCCAGAACTTTTTGTTGTTGGTAAACTTGAGCCTCCAAATGTAAAAATATAGTGAGATTTCAGAAGGAATTCTACAGATCCATCTAAACTGAACATTTGCCATAGGGACGCAAGAAAAACTCAGAGTACTCTAGGGTTCCTCTGGAGCTACACTTGCTTCAGATCTTTCAGACAAATCCAGCAGTTGTACCTACCTTTGGTTTAGAACAGTGGTTCTCAACCTTTCTAATGCCGCGACCCCCCCTGCGACCCCCCTGCCACCCACCGCGACCCCCTCCCTACCCTCTCGCCATTTGGGTTCTTTTACCCTCTACGCATGCACAAAGCATTCTGCGCATGCGCAGAGGGTAGAAGAACTCAAATGGCGGCGTCCGGGCTACCAGCTGTCCGGCGACCCGCAGCAGGCCGAACCGGGACCTTTTCACCCCTGCAGTGACGGTGGCACCAAAATGGCGGGCTAACGTGCGCGGCGACCCCTGTGAAATGGTCGTTCGACCCCCAAAGGGGTCGTGACCCACAGGTTGAGAACCACTGGTTTAGAAGAACTGATTTTGAGACCACAAGTTAGGTGGTCTGCTGTCCAAATGAGAGGCATTTGGACGAACAAGGTTAGAATTGCTCCCTAGAGAGTTTGTGGGAAGAAATAAAAATCCCTCATTTGATTTACATGAGATGTGGCTGGTTTTATAAGGGTTTTGTAGGAAGACTTTTAATCTGATGCCTTGGCAGAGGCCCGCTGGAGATCAAGACTTATTTTCCTCCTAGGATTTTGTGGATTCTTCCCCCCCCCCCCCATTTTAAAATGTCAAGACCAACCATGACTTGAGATGGAATATTGCATCAAGTGGCCTGCATTGTGCTAAATGGCAGAAAAGATTTTTTCCCCTTTTGCTTTGATGTCAGACATCAGTTTCCATTAGCTATTAATATCTTTTAGCATCAATAATGTGCATCAAATAATGCAGAACACAGAAGCTCACACATTGTGCACTACAGAGAGAAGACAAAAATGGAGAGAAAGAGAGAGAGAGGTGAGGATGGCTGGGATGTCTTGGAGCAATTGAGGAAGAGGCCTAATTGAGCTCTATATCTTATGGCCCAATAAAAGCAATTATTTTCCCAATTACGTTAAATTATCTAGAGAGATCAGGAGCTCTCAAACGTCTATCGGGTACAACAAAAGGTCAATTTGCTAGCTGTTCTTTTATGCGTGATCCTTTGCATCCATCGGTAGTCCAATTTGATCACAACATTAACGGGAGTGGAAGTTGATGGGCATTAAATTAATTCAAACGCACAAATTTTATGAAACCCTGAATTGGTTCAGAATTTGATTTCTGCAATGCATCTCCAGTCCCGCTTTCTAATCTTTGCTGGTTTGTTTGCAGTTTTGCTATTCTATTTACATTACTTTGCTTCCGCTCCTTTAACTTTTTAGAAATCTAGTTCTGAAGGTTATAAAGATGTATCTGGAAAACTATGGACATGATGAAATCACAAAAACCAAAGAGGGTGTTAACTAGGATAAAAAGAGCCAGTTTGGTGTAGTGGTTAACATGCTAGTCTAGAAACCAGGAGACTGTGAGTTGTAGTCCCGTGTTAGACATGAAAACTGGCTGAGTATCTCTGGGCGATCTCTTAACCCAACTCACCTCATAGGATTGTTGTTGTAAGTAAAATAGGAGGAGGAAGATGTATTACGTATGTTTTCTACCTTGAATTATATATAAAGTAATAAAGGTGGAATAAGCATCTAATAAATAAATAAATTTTCTAGTATTTTCTCTTTTGTTATTGACAACGCAAGCTTATGAAGTACAGATAGTTCTTGACTTATAACCACAACTGGCACCAGAATTTCCATTGGTAAGTCATTAAGAGAGTCATACCCGAATTTTATGACTTTTCTTGCCATGATTGTTAAGTGAATCACTGCAGTTGTTAAGTCAATCAAAACAGATGTTAAGAATCCAGCTTTCCCCGTTGACTTTGCTTGTTGGAAGCCAGCTGGGAAGGCCGCAAATGGCGCTCACACGACCCCAGGATGCTGCAACCATTGTAAATACTTGCCAGTTGCCAAGCGCCCAAATTTTGTCACGTGACCACAGGGATGTTGTGATAGTTG
Source organism: Thermophis baileyi (assembly GCA_003457575.1). Taxonomy (NCBI): domain Eukaryota; kingdom Metazoa; phylum Chordata; class Lepidosauria; order Squamata; family Dipsadidae; genus Thermophis; species Thermophis baileyi. The sequence goes on from QLTV01012193.1 coordinate 982,027, forward strand.
TAAGTGTAAGAACCGGTCTTACGTCACTTTTTTCAGTGCGATTGTAACTTTGAACAGTCACTAAATAAATGGTTGTAAGTCATGGACGCAAATGTATGTAAATATAGCTAATTTATGCAGCTCACAAAAGCCAGCTTTTCTTAGTCCATAATGTTAGGTAAACATGCATTTTTCAACCAGGGTTGGTCTTACTATAACACAAAATTAGTTGGGGGCCTCAGGCTTCAAATCTTGGGCTTCATGACAGGGAAGCCAGCTGTTGGTTTTGCAATATGTTCCAGAGCATTTTGATCAGAGGTGGGTTCCTCCCGGCTCGGACCGGTTCTATAGAACCGGTAGTAACTTGGCGGCCTGGGTCACTAGAACTGGCAGCGACCCAGGCCTGCCACGCCCCCGAACTGGTTCTTTTGGCGGCACCATAGATGGCGCCATTTTGTTTTTTGCTTCTGCGCATGCGCAGAAGCTTTTTAAAAGTACTGCGCATGCGCAAAGCGCGCACACAGCACAACACTGAGCAAACCGGCAGCGAAAAAAACCAGAACCCACCCCTGATTTTGATGTCTAGTCATGAGATGGTGCCTATTTGGCTCCAGTGCCAAAACAAGATGAATGCTTTCTGTACTACCTCCCATTACATGGATAGGCGAGATTCCTTATTGTTGAGCCTCAGCTAGCCAAATATTTTAGGAAGGCTAAACAAAATGAGATCTATAAAAAATAACTGATGTTGGAGATTGGGTAACTGGGTAACAGACTGTAAATTCCTGAAAATGCAAGGATTCATCCTGGCATGGTGAAAGCATCGTAAGTTCTATCAGGTCTGCTGGATTTCAAATTATTTTCAAGAGCGCTCCCAATCACAACTACTACTACTACTACTACTACTATTACTACTACTTCTTCTTCTTCTTCTTCTTTTTCTTTTTTTTCTTTTTCTTTTCTTTTTTTTCTCTTTTTCTTTTTCTTTTTCTTCTTCTTCTTCTTCTTCTTCTTCTTCTTCTTCTTCTTCTTCTTCTTCTTCTTCTTCTTCTTCTTCTTCTTCTTCTTCTTCTTCTTCTTCTTTTCTTCCGTTTTTGGGAGTCAAGGGAGATACAAAGTTCTAGTTCTTGCTCTTCTGGCAGCCTCAATCATTGTTAACTGATGTTGTTGTAGTGTGTTTTTGATGTCTCTCCATCTTCTTCTGGGTCTGCCTCACCTTCTTTAACCTTCTCCTCTTTTTGTATATGCTTTTATGATATGGAATCCCACGACATCCTCACCAGGTGAACAAACCACTTTATTTCCTGTTTTTGTATGTAGTTTAAGATTGGTTCTATGCCAGTTCTTTCTGTTATCACAGCACATTAAGCAAGCTAAACAGGATGTGGATCTCCACTTCTGGATTACCCTTGCTCAGAGGAAAAGTGGTGTAGTTACTTAAGCACGACACATTCCGTGTGCACTTGAAGTTATCTTATAGTTTCTCCCATGACAAACCTGGATCAGTGAGAATTTCCAAGATGCCAGTCTGAACTTTTCAGAGCAACTGTACAAAATCAGGTGTTGTGGCTTGCCCGAGTCCCACGCAGCTGCTCATGGATCCGGAAGACCAAGAACCGACCATGGGGTGGCAATATCATTCTGTATCTCCGGCACCTGAGTCCAAGACCGAGGAGGACGCAGGGCCAGAGGACGATAATCAACCAGGGCCTTCTGTACCTCCCCAGCAGGAGTTGAGTGACTCAAGTGGAGAGGAGGAGCCTCTGATTGATGCTAGGGCACACAGGGCAGCTGGCCGGCAAGAGTGGCTCTGTAGGAGGAGGTCTCCTCACATGTAAACCTGCAGGCTGATGGGCCACACCCTAAGACTATTAAAGTTTTCATCAAAGCTGAAACGAGACAACGCAATTATTTTCCTGGCTGATGTCGGAACTTTGGTTATCTCAGTTGGAATAACTCCAGTCCGGGCTCTTGGCCAACTCCAGTAAGTGAAGATAATCCAGGACTTAATGACCTGTTTGCATTTTTGTCTTTTGAAACCTGGCCAAAGTGTTCTTTGATTTTCAACACGAACTATGTTGAAAAACCTGTAACAAACTTGCTACTAAGCTGCATTATTAGTGGTAAAATCTTCTTTGTTTTTGCAAATAGTGTGTGTGTGTCATTTCCTGGGGGCTTGCCGTGCTGGGTCACAACATCAGGTGAATATCGCCCTCCTATCCATAGCCATCTCCATTTTACCAGGAGTGAGTTTAAGTCTATTGGCTCTTAGCCAGGTTATAACGGAACATGCTGATAGGAAAGACTGGGGAACTTAAAGCAGCTCTCCAATGCCTTGCAGAAGCCCAATTTATTCCCATTCCTTTCTGCATCATATACAGAACTTTGCCCTTCCTTCTGCAGAAAGCATCTCGCTCCCTGCTGCATTATTCTCTGCATAGCTGTGCCTCCCTTTTAACTGTGCTTCATCTTTAAGAATTGATCTGTACACTCTTCAGCATGATCAAAGGTTGACATGTGGGTAGGTGCTTAATGCTGCCCTGTCACTGCCTGTTCTTTGCAGCTTCAATAATTCATCACAGGAGCCTGGAAAAACAGTGCCAGACAAAAGAAGCAGGCAAAGCAAGGTTTTTGTCTGTGGAAGTCCGGTACAGTGGAAAGCGGATATGTTATAGCTTGGCTGTCAATTCATTAAGCTCGGTCCATCTTAATTGGGTTTTACATGCTCTGTTGCTTCTCCAGCACAGAATTTTCCCCCTCCGTCTCTCTCTTTTAAAAAGTAGAAGCCTTGCTCTTCAGATCTCATCTTCCAATATCTAATTAATATACAGTAAAAGTCTCATTCTTGGAATATCAAGGGCTCCTCTAGGCTTAGAGACCCCGCCTGAAGAACAAGTGTTTGTTTCTAATAGCAGTAGGACAATCATGGTTCTCTTCCTGCTCCTTGGAGAACTAAATTTCCCCTAAGGAAGGTGATGTTGGAATGGCTTTTCATGATAATTCCCACAACTGTCATAGGCAGTGCTGGCTGCCATATTGTGATGAAATTTGTACTCCAGTGTTTCCAATGTTTCTAAGTGCTTTGTGCCGTTTGCAACAAATCGATATCTCCATCCTAACCAACATGACAGGATGCCTGAATTAAACATGGCCTAGTCAGTTTGTCAAAGCGTGGTCTGCCATTCTATCATATGATCTCCCAGACACAGCAGCTAAGCAGAAGGTGATAGGTTTGGTCTAGAACAGGGATGTCAAACTCAAGGCCCGTGGGCTGAATCCGGCCCACGGGATGCTTAGATCTGGCCCGCGGGGCCACCCTGGAAACAGTGAAGAACCGGCCCGTGGTGCCTCTGCCAGCGAAAACGGAGCTTGGGAGGGCCGCGTGCGGCCCTCTCAAGCTCCGTTTTCGCTGGCAGAGGGCTGCAGGAGGCCATCTCAGTCAAAAACCCGGGCCACCACAGGCTCCCCCAACACAAGTGATGTCGAAGTGGCCATGCGCACCCCAGCCACGCCCACTCAGCCCCCCATGGTCAAACTCAACCCTGATGCGGCCCTCAATGAAATCGAGTTTGACACCCCTGGTCTAGAAAAAGAGCAGATAAGTGTTTTTTTCACATGTACAATTTCACACGCAGAGAAGCAGACAGAAAGTGGGTTGCAAACCGACTGATGAGTCAGGGAAAAACAATTGGGCCTGGAGTTTTATAGTGATAGATTAAAAAAAAAAAATAGAAGATTGTGGCTAGTAAGCTAATTTGGATTTAAGTAACTTTGGCTGTTGAAAATGTGCTCGTTCCAAAATGGAAGGCAAAGCAGAGAAGACTTGTCTGTTATAGAATGGGCCAAAGGTCACTGAAAATGAATCCAGAGTAAAAAAGAAGATTACTAAAGATGGGGAAAAAGCATCATGGGATCATATCTACTCTGTGCAGATTACCAGAGAGAGAAAAAGAAAGAAGGCCCGCATTCTGCCAGCTGGAGGGATTGCCAGCTAAGCATAGATAAAAAGCCCTTGATTAACTCCAAGGAAAGGAGGGGAGGGAGGAGGGACTTAAGGATACTTCCCGTGTAGCTATAGGCTTATGTTGAGCGCACTGAAAGTAACAGGAGCCTTTGCAGGCAGGAAAATAGCTAACCCAGAATTTTTAGATCAATTAAGCCATAAATCTGCTGCTCTTTTTACACACATCAAATTATTTAAAGCAAAAGCTGTAAGAGAAAGTTGGGAGGAAAGATCTGAAGGATTCTTGTTTCTCTATCCTGGCTGAGATTACTGCATAAGTAATCTTACACGGCCAAAAATGAAACTAAGAATTTTTTTTTTCTACCTGTGGTATGAATAAAAAAAATAAGTTCCATCTAAAAAGTTCTTTTCATGCTGGAGTTTGATCAGTCCATTAACCCAACCCAACCCTCTGTGGCTTCATTCAATGATGTATGTATGTATGTATGTATGTATGTATGTATGTATGTATGTATGTAGTATGTATGTACGTATGTATGTACGTATGTATGAAGACAGAAGGGAAAAGGGATCCTCTGGAAGGAAAACTCAGAGACTATTGCTTTTTTGTATGTAAGAAAGAAAGCTGGAAATCCACATTTTTCATTGATGAAGCTTATTTTGCATCTATGTTCTTTGGGCTTATCCAACACTTTCCTTGCTCCTGTGCCAAGATGGCCTATTTATTATTTGTGGAAGACCATCTTTATTTATTTATTTATTATTTGTGGAAGACCATGAGCCATGGTGACACAGTGGTTAGAGTGCAGTACTGCAGGCTACTTCTGCTGACTGCTGGCTGCCTGCAATCTGGCAGTTCGAATCTCACCAGGCTCAAGGTTGACTCAGCCTTCCATCCTTCCAAAGTCAGTAAAATAGGGACCCAGATTATTGGGGGCAAGATGCTGACTCTGTAAACCGCTTAGAGAGGGCTGTAAAGCACTATAAAGTGGTATATAAGTCTAAGTGCTATTGCTATTGCTATCTTGGTGTCATCCTGAAATGGGGCAGGCGGAAGCCAAATCAGAATGATCCAACAGGAAAGGAGGGAAAACATCTTCCTGTTGAACATTCTGACCCTCATGGAGGAAAAGCCTGAGAGAGGTTTATGACTGCAAAAGCTACTTACAACCCAGTTCCAAAGTTATGATATCCAGCTCTCCCCAGTCATATGATTGGATTTTGGGCACTTGGCAACCAGCCCACATTTATGACTGTTTGCAGCACCCTGCAGTCACATAACCATGATTTACACATTTTCCCAGAAACCTGCATTTACTTCCGGTTTCTGGAAAAAAGCACCCCATAGCAAACAATGGGTTCACCTAATGACCATGAGGTTCGCTTAATGACTGCCACAAAAAAAAGTCATAAAATTGCATCCAGTCATGTGATGACCTGCTTTACGAATGTCACAATGCCAGGCTCATTTATGGTCATAAGTTGAAACTACCTGTAATCATTTCTGCTTTGGCTAGAAGCAGAAACTAGAAAGAACATATCATTACCAAAAGCCGAAAGGTGTTTTTCTGGGGGTGTCTTTGGTAAGAAAAATGACTGATCCCTACCCCAAGAGACAATCTCTGCAACCAGATATCAGGAGAACAAATGCTACATGGAAACTCTTCTCCCCTCTCAATGTTTGTGGTCTCATTGAACTCAGTGCTCCAATGCAAAGGCCGAGTTTAAAAGGTGAAGGAAAATCATCCAGATTTCCTTGTTCTCTTAAAATTCAGCATTTGCATCAAGAGCACTGAGTTTAAATGGAGAATCCAAGAAGATTGTGGAGGCCTACTAAGATGGTGGCTGTTGAGACAAAGGTTTAGAAAGTGAGGTACTTTCTTCCTGTCTCAGAGATGAGGAAAACACATCTCCCGGGGTTCCCATCTATGAGGGAGTTCCTGGGTAGTTTTTATGGTAGGCTTCACAGTCAGATATTTATACTGTATGGACATGATGAAACTAGTACATCTTTCATAGGAACTGTTCTCCATGTCTTCTCTGCTATGCTGCCCATGTGCTTTGAAATGACCCAGGAACGAAGCTGAGCATGTGAGGAAGACCATATTGTTCCAGGCTGCATTTGGCTCTTGCTTGTATCAGGAACCAGCCTGTCCATTTTAGGTGAGAGGCATTGTGTATTTTGAGGCAGAAAATATTTGCCCGTAATCCTCAAGAACCTATTAGATCAGTGATGCTTTTTGTCTGGGGAAAATGGGCAGTTGTAACACTGCTCGGCTGCCCAACTAGGAAGTCAGGCATAGAGGAATTGATGGGGTGGAGAGAGAGAATGCCCTTCCCTGCTTGAAGTGACTGCCACAAGAGACTATATCCTGGACTCTCCATAATTATCTTAAAGAATAGCCCTATGGCCTATGTAAATATATATTGATGGAAAATGGAGGCGGACATTGCAAGAACCAGGAAGTGAACAAGAAAGGACTCAGTTCTGTGCCTAGAATGTAAGTAATTGGTCATTCTAATTCCTTGATTATTTTCCAAGGCTATAAAGAGGTACTTCTCTTAATTTTATTCCCCAACAATAATTCCATGAGAGATAATGAGGATTGAGCCTGAATGGCCCAAAGTTATCCAGTGACTTCTGTAATCCAGTGGGGACTTCAGCATGGGTCTCCCTGGTCCAACTTTAATCTAACTGCTACACAGCTACTTTTATTTTAGTTCTGCCCTTAGCTCTGTAGTAAGACACTTGATTGATTGGGTAACAGTCATGTTAAATTGTTTTTTTTTCTTTTAAAAAAGAAATCACTTATTAATTCCAATAGTTATCATTGTCAGGATTGTTGGGATTATGACAAAGGTTTTATGTTAAGAGGGAATGCGATGGCTCAGTCGGTGGTTAAAGACGTTGAGCTTGTCAGCTAAAAAGCTGACAGCCTAGGTTTGAGACCCGAGTACCATGCAATGGTATGAGCGCCCGTTACTTGCCTCAGATGAGCACCATCCATTGACATGACTGGATAGGGAAAACCTTTACCTCTACCTTTTTTATGATAAGACTTGCAACCTCTATAGGGACAAGCAATTAATAATAGCAACACAATCACAACTTTAGTCTGGTCCTCACCAAAGAGCATCAATGAGAGATCTGTCCCAACTCAGTTGGAGACTATATCATGGACCCTTCATGCAAAGTAGGAGCTTTAACACTCAATTATAAAATCCTCATTTTCGTTATTGGGTGGAATGACAACATATACATTTGCTAAAATGAATAAGAACATAAAACATTGATTTTTCAAGATAGGCTATCAGTGTGACCTCTAATGATAAAGATATAGAAAGTACGTTGATTACCTGATACTTGAAATAAAGCTGAGAACTCAAGGTAAGAGTAATTGCAAATTATTATTATTATTTACATACCTTCGTACACATCTTCCCCATGGCTTAATGAGACCTCTTGATCTTGAGAGACAGATGACCTCAGCTGCTGGACTGTGGTCTCTGCCCATGTGAAAAGATCTCTCTGAATTGTGATACAAAATAGTCCACTCCCACTACTGACAATCCACTACTGAAGACCTGAAATTGAGATCCTTGTTCAATGAAAATGCTCTTTTAATCCTTGCTAATCTCATAGGCTGTTGAGATCATCCCATTATGACAGAACACAAGATTACTAGCTGGTTGGAGACAAGTCATTGCTTCATTGATTATGTACATACATCATGGTGATATACTTCCATATCCTCTACCCCCTCAAATATACAGTCTCATTATTGCCTCTGGTCAAATAGACTTCAGGTTTTAGCAGTGCTTCAAAATTGTGTAATGCCTGTTTATTCACTGATTATAGATCAAGTGAGAAATACATAGGACTCTATACAAGTAATGGTGATCCTAATCTGTCCTTCACTCATCCAGAGTTACCCTGAGGTTAAAATAGGTGGCTGCACGAGAGAGGGGGGGATAGATGGATGGATGGATAGATAGATAGATAGATAGATAGATAGATAGATAGATAGATAGATAGATAGATAGATAGATAGATACAGACAGGCAGACGAGAGTGCTCAAAGTGCTGGACATTTGTAAAACACGATAGATAGATAGATAGATAGATACAGACAGACAGACAGACAGACAGAGATAGAGATAGAGATAGAGATAGAGATAGAGATAGAGATAGAGATAGAGATAGTGATATAGAGACAGACAGACAGACAGACAGACAGACAGACAGACAGACAGACAGACATAGAGGAAAATATCCTTGTTATTATGATGTATTGGGGGAAGGTGGATTTTGTCCACCTCGGATTAATTAGATGTGGCAGATTTTAGTAATATATGAAAATCAGTAAAACCTGAGCTAACGCAGGGAAGTTGGCAGGCACCAAGGAGACACAATGGCTCAGTGGTTAAAGACGCAGAGCTTGTCAGCTGGAAAGCTGACAGCCTGGGTTCGAGACCAGAGCACCATGCAATGGGATGAGCTCCCATTTCTTGCCTCAGCTCCTGCCAACTAGCAGTTCAAAAGCAGGCAAATGCGAGTAGATAAACAGGCACCACTTCAGTAGGAAGGTAACAGCATTCTGTGCATCTCGGCAGATAGTCATGCTGGTCACATGACCACAGAAATGTCTTCGGACAACACTGGCTCTCTCAGCTAAGAAACGTAGATGAGCACCGCCCCCTAGAGTCAGACACGACCGGACAGGGGAAACCTTAACCTTTCCCTTTCTTAAGACTGTATTTTCTTGCAACCTGTATAAGGAAGAGCAATTAATAATGGCAACACAATCACAACTTTATTTACTTACATTGACCATTAGGAGGAACCATATGACCGTTCCCTCCTTTATGAGACACTTCAGACAGGAGTAGCCAGATATTCTTCTATTGTACTCAAACCCTCCGCTAGGAATCAAACTCAGACCTTTGCACTTCAGATGACTCTATGCAGCATAGTTAGCGTTAGGAGCTATCCAGCTCTTGGTGCTGAACAACTGCAGGAAATATATCTAGAAGTGGTATCAGAATGGTATATTATCTCACTTTCCCTTAAGCTCTCAGAGAAGAGAGATTCAGGTAGTACTCGACTTACGATCACAGTTGAGCCCAAAATTTATGTTGCTACGTGAGAATTTTGTTAAGTGAAGTTTGCCCCATTTTACGCCTTTTCTTGCCACAGTTGTTAAGTGAATCACTGTAGTTAAGTTAGTTACATGGTTGTTAAGTTAATCTGGCTTCCCCATTGACTTGTCAGAAGGTGGCGAAAGGGGATCACATGACCCTGAGACACTGCAACTGTCATAAATATGAACCAGCTGTCAAGCATCCGAATATAAATCACGTGACTATGGGGATGCTAAAATGGTCATAAGTGTGAAAAACAGTCCTAAGTCACTTTTTTCAGTGCCATTGTAACTTTGAACAGTCACTAAATGAACTGTTGTAAGACCAGGGCTACCTGTACAGATGTTATACTATGTCATGCTCCACATGTATGGACTTTAAATCAGGGGTCTCCAACCTTGGCCACTTTAAGACTTGTGGACTTCAACTCCCAGAATTCTCCACCAGCATCGCCCAATATGCATAGCTGGCTGAGGAATTCTGGGAGTTGAAGTCCACAAGCCTTAAAGTGGCCAAGGTTGGAGACCCCTGCTTTAAATGACATAAACACCCACGTACCTCTTTGTGGAGGGGAAGTTTCTCTTTATTTGGTGTATTGCTTGAGGCAAGGGCCCTCTGGTGTGAATTGTCATTGGCATCATAGACACCAATTCTGCTGCTCCTCCAGGCATTTTAAAGCCCTGTCCTTACCTGGTTAAAGGAACGCTCAACCAGAGAATGGGGTGATGCCAAGGTGGTCTACTTTTGCCCTTGTTGCCGCCCTGATCAGCTTTGGCGTTCACACATCCATAAGGAGGAAGCCACTGCACACAGAGCTGAACATGTGAAAATAAAGCCTCCCTGCAGATGTTTAGATCAAGCTTGAATGAGACTTAAGTGACATAACAGGAGGAGACTATTTTTCTCCTTCTTTTCAGTGAGAATTCAACTGGAGGGGGTAGATAAAAGAAGGAAGGGAAAGATTTAAGCAACCCCGCTCCTCCAGTTCCTCCATAATAGATAATTGATGTCCTATGATAGCATCTGAAGCACATTTTTTATAACAAAGCACAAAACGGAACAAACAAAAAAAAAAAATGTAGATAATTTGTGCAAAATAGTGTTTGGCCCTGAAGGCACCGTATAATAATTTGCCAGTTTCTACGGAAGCCACGGTGTCCTTTTATTTATTTATATATTTCACCATGCAATGATTCAGCTGACGTAAATCTTGACCCTTTGGGGAATATGGGGCAAAAAATAGAGCCTAAAATTATTCCCCCCCCAAAAAAAAAAAAAAAAAAAAAAAAAAAAAAAAAAAAAAAAAAAAAAAAAAAAAAAAAAAAAACAAACAAACCCCCCATGAATTTTGTTGATGTGCAGTTTTGAGGTGAAGTAAGGTGAAGGGGAAATCAGAAATTTCTTTTTTGCAGTGTGAATTCTCTGCTCTACAGGCAGTAGATGCTACTCATTGGGGGAGCTTTTGAATGAGCCTATCGAGGAGTATGACAAAGGAAAGGTTGTGTGGGGATTAAGGAGAGATCCACCTTGTATACAGGTAGTCCTCGACTTACGACCACAATTGAGTTCAAATGTTTTCTTACTAAGTGAGACATTTGTTAAGTGAACTTTGCTCCCTTTTACAACCGTTCTTGCCACAGTTGTTAAGTGAATCACTGCAGTTGTTTTTTCTTTATATAAAGTTTTTTTTTATTTTTTCCATTATACATACATAAAATACATTCTTTTTCCATCAGCAGTGTGTCGTCTGGTTTTACACCTTTTTCTTATACCTTTTCCCCATTTTTTCTCATTACATTCCCTTTTATTCTTTAATATATTACACATTTTATCTTGATATGTTACATTTCTTACTCATTTACTTTCTTCAGTTCCACTTCCCGAATGCAAGTTGTTAAATTAGTAACAAGGTTGTGAAGTAAGTCTGGTTTTCCCATTGACTTTGCTTGTCAGAAGATCGCAAAAAGTGACCAGATGACCCCGGGACACAACAACGGTCATAAATGTGAGTCAGTTGCTAAGCGTCCGAATTTTGATCACATGGCCATGGGGATGCTGCAATGGTCGTGTGAAAAACGGTCATAAGTCACTTTTTTCAATGCCGTCGTAACTTTGAATGGTCACTACATGAACTGTTGTAAGTCGAGAACTACCTGTACTTATTTGCATTTATCCCTTCTATACGTCTATGGAGATTCTCAGTCATCCAGGTCATGGTTGTTCCAAAGGTGCTTTTTCAAGAGGCAAGTGGACGTTCTGGTTTTTCTTTGAAGACGTTTCGCTTCTTGTCCAAGAAGCTTCTTCAGCTCCAAGAAGAAGAAGCTTCTTGGATGAGAAGTGAAAACGTCTTCAAAGAAAAACCAGAACGTCCACTTGCCTCTTGAAAAAGCACCTTTGGGACTATCCCCTCTATAAATCCACCATTTCTGACCCAGGATTTAAGTGTAACTTTCATTCTGACATGTCCATGGTTAGGAACTATCATTGGAAACTGGGAAGGGGGTCAACAGGTGCCCCCCCGTCCCATACCATGGTTGGAAAGCACAAGGTAGAAATAAGTTTATTGTCTCCTCCTAGGCCAAGTCCAGGGGTGAAATGCTACCAGTTTGGCCTGGTCCGGACGTACCGGTAGCGGCGGCTGCCGGTGGTTCGGAGAACCGGTAGTGGCGGCAGCGCGAGGCTCCCCCCACCTGCCCGGACATCGCCATTTTCTTGTTTTTAACCCTCTGTGCATGCGCAAAGCGTTCTGCGCATGCGCAGAGGGTAAAAAAGTGTGCGCAAAGCGCACGCTTCCGAACCGGTAGGGAAGGTAAGTAGATTTCACCGCTGGCCAAGTCTATGATGCCCAGGCAAGCCCACAAAGCAACACAGTGAGATAGGGGTTTATGGGGTTGCGTAACTGAAGTGGAAAGGACGCTGCCTCCCTGAGGTCTCCGAGGCAATTTGGTAGCTGATTCAAGAGAGGCTCTTGGTTCACACAGCTCTCATTAACCTGCCCGTGGCTTGGGGTTCCTGAGAGATTTGCAATGACAGCTCCCTGGATTAAGTAGCACATCCATTCACTTTCTTCGGACTGGGGGAAGAGCTCAATTTGCTTTTTGATTGGAAACAGCGTGCACTTGCACATGTATGTTTGCATCTGTGAAAAAGGGGCTCCCAACCATCCTGTGAGTGTGTACTTGGATTCATTAAGTTTGGAATGGCTCGAATCCCTGGCTCCCTTGCTTGCAATTACCAGCAACATGGGCAGAGCAAAACTGTCTGTTGTTTGAAACGCCCAACATATTTAACATTCTGCTGGATGAAAGCAGGAGTGAAATACAGCAGGTTCTGACAGGTTCTGGAGAACCCATAGCAGAAATTTTGAGTAGTTCGGAGAACCGGTAGCGGAAATTTTGAGCAGTTCGGAGAACTGGCAAATACCACCTCTGGCTGGCCCCAGAGTGGGGAGGGAATGGAGATTTTGCAGTATCCTTCCCCCAGGAGTGGGGAGGGAATGGAGATTTTGCAATATCCTTCCCCCAGGAGTAGGGAGGGAATGGAGATTTTGCAGTATCCTTCCCCCAGGAGTGGGGAGGGAATGGAGATTTTGCAGTATCCTTCCCCCAGGAGTGGGGTGGGAATGGAGATTTTGCAATATCCTTCCCCCAGGAGTAGGGAAGGAATGGAGATTTTGCAGTATCCTTCCCCTGCCACGCCCACCAAGCCATGCCCACCAAGCCACACCACGCCCACCAAGCCACGCCCACAGAACCGGTAGTAAAAAAATTTGGATTTCACCACTGGATGAAAGGGACGGAACAGCACCATTCCTAGCCCCACCCACCCCCAGCATTCCAGTCCCTCTGCCCTACTGGCAATGAGGGGGGGGATGACTCTATATCAGCTCCATAGTTAACTGGGGACACTTGGGAGGTAGCAAATCCTATGATCCACGATCATATCCACTTTTTCCTTTTCTTCAACATTATATATTCCAGGCTTGGAAAGAAACAGCTTTGGGGGCTTCTGTAAAGGAGTGGGAGAAGGTTTCCCAATTTCAGATTTTCTGCTCTGAGATTAAAAATACTTTTTCTAACCTCAAGAAAGTAACGTGAAGATTCCTAGAAGCGCCTAGGATTCTTCCCAAGAACATTGGATTGCAGTTTAGAGTCACACTTTATATATTCTATTTATTGCCTTTTTAAGAGAGAATGAAATAAAAAAAAAAGAACTGGAGTGGAAAATCTTTTAGAGGTGTCTGTGCTCCTTTGCTTGCTCTTGTTCTCACCTGAACAACTTCTTATAGTTACGTCTACAGAGATTCTCAATCATCCAGGCCATGGTGGTCCCAAAGGGGCTTTTCCAAAAGGCAACTGGACTTTCTTGATTTTTTTCCTTGAAGACCTTTCGCTTCTCAGCCAAGAAGCTTTTTATGCAATTCTTTGAAAACAGGTGGGAGGGTGGAGTGGTCCATTTAGCAGTTTTCAGTTCATACAAGAAGACGACAAATTTAGGTTCTCAGTAGAGGATTCTGTTTTTGATAACACAAATTTCAAACTGATCTTTGTAGGTGAGAAGAGAAACTAACAGGCCAGAAGCTTACCCAATCGGAACAAACCAAAGAGAAGCAGTCAACTTTATTTCCCTGGTACAAACTTGGTTAATTCAGAGTCTAGGTTGCAGGGGCAGTAAGCAAAAGATGGCTAGTTCTTGTCTGACTCATTCAACCACGGCAACCTGGATCGGGAACATGGGGGTTCAGCTGTAAGCTAAAGCCTCTTGGGACAGAAATAAATTCTTCTCATTCCTTTCTGCTTGTTGTTTGGCATTCTCTATTCTGGGGTCATTAGCGAGAATCTCCAAAGATCTCTAACTTAAGGATGGAAAGGGGCTTGGTTCCTGGTAATCTGATATTTTGGAGGGAATACCTGTGGCCTCTTTTATCAACTGCCCTCTTAATGAGGAGCAAGGTATTTGCCAGCAACTCTCAAGTAACTCACTGCAGCCTGGATTTGGGCCTTGTCCTTTTATCTTTTTCTCCTTTCACAGATCTGGGATAGGTTCGCTTGGAGTCCCAGAATTCAGTTGTTTGTTTATTTAATTCATGTTGATAGCCACCCTCTCCACATAAAACTCAGAATGGCGTATAATTAAAACAATAATCACACCATAAAAATAATTATCAAAATATAATGACATAGAGCAACTGTGCCAGAAGCAATTCGACAACAACAAAAAAAGGGACAGATTCACAAGACCACCTGACCCAACGCCTCAGCAGAAAAAACCAAGTTCTTCAAGGCCTTAAAAAATAACTGCCGCCCCTCAGAGTAGACAGTCTGATTCAATATAAGCTTCATTTGTATTACCTTAGATAATGCTACTTTCAGTTTAGTAACTTTTAGAAGTGGGAAATTCATGGTCTCCCAGGTATTGCCGCCAGGAGTTGTAGTTCAATGACATTTAGAAAGCCTCTGGACTCCTTCAGGGGAAGATAGGGTGTCACAACCTTTACGCAAAGTGGCTACAAAGAGATTAATTTCTAGTAATAAGTGGAGTAGTCAGGTTCAGAAACTAAATGAGCACTCTCGCACTGCCGCCTGAATCAGCATTTCCTTTCCTCACTGCTGTTTTCTCCATTGAGATCAATGGATCAATAAACAGAACTGCATGGGAAGAACTAGGAGGTGAATTCACACTAGACAGCAAAATGTGTATACCCATGGAAAACGACAAGTGACTCAAATGTGCTCCCTGCAATACATCCAATACCACAGGGAAAATTGGTTGTCAGACTGGATTCTCCGCTGTTTGCCTAGAAACATAGCATTTATTTAAATAGTTTGGGGCCGGAGGAGGAAGGACATACTAATTTGGATGGATTCCATTCAAATAAATGGATTACGATGCTTGCAAGCATTGCCAAGTCAATGCAAACTGTTCATTGACTTGTACACAGTTCTGGATGTCTAATTTCAGAATTGATTTGGCATAATTGCATGCTGCATTCACAGAACTAGATTAGCAAATCACATCCCCTTTAGTGATATAATTTGATAGGATGCATATGATTTTAAAAACAACAACAACAACAACTGCAGCCAATGATAGAAGAATCACAAAAGGAGGCTAACAAGCTTAGAAGCCTTAAAGTAAACTGGTGGTCCCAAATGGGTTATCCTCTCCATATGAGAGGATTGATTCAACAATATCTTAACTATCTTTAAAATCAAAGGACTTGTGGATCTGGAAAAGCCTGCATATGAGCTTTGGTTTGCCCAAAGCCACTGCTGATTTACTCTGAGGT
The DNA here is from genome assembly GCA_003457575.1 of Thermophis baileyi. Classification (NCBI taxonomy): domain Eukaryota; kingdom Metazoa; phylum Chordata; class Lepidosauria; order Squamata; family Dipsadidae; genus Thermophis; species Thermophis baileyi. The sequence continues at coordinate 997,401 of QLTV01012193.1, forward strand.
ACAGAATTACTTCCTAACCATACTTCATAAAACTTAAACCCCAGCACCCTTTTGCAATAGAATGATGGATACTCAAATCAACAGATCCTTCCCCATTGCACATCAGGAATGGGACCGGCCTTGGCAGTTGCACTTAGCTGTTTTGGACAGAGAGAGCAATGTGGATAATGCAGTGTTTCAGAGTGATTTATGGTCTATACCAGGAGTGTCAAATTTGATTTCATTGAGGGCCGCATCGGGGTTGTGTTTGACCTCGGGGGGCCGGGGGGGCATGGCCAGTTCAACATCACTGGTGTCGGGGGGCGCCTGTGGTGGCCAGAGCACTCTGCCAGCGAAAACGGGCTCCCGAGCTACGTTTTCACCTGCGACGGCCTCCTGCAACCCTCTGCAAGTGAAAACGGAGCTCGGGAGGACCGTTCGCGGCCCTCGCAAGCTCAGTTTTCAGCTGTAACGGCCTCCTGCAACACTCTGCCAGTGAAAACAGAGCTCGGAAGGGCCGCCTGCAGCCCTTGCAAGCTCTGTTTTCATTGGCAGCAGCACCGCGGGCCGGTCCTTCGCTGTTTCCAGGGCGGCCCCGCGGGTCTTTAGTTTGATACGCCTGGTCTATACTGTGCTGATCACTGTCATTGATCCTTGATTACTCATTTGATTTAGTGCATTCACATTCTGATTTTTTTACTTTTGGCTTCGAATAGAGCAGAGTCCATTTTCTCTCCACTGTCCTTTGCCAGTTCCTTTTCTGCAACTGGCAAGGGATGCTAACTGGGTATTATAATATGTCCTTCTGATTAGTCTTGTCTTAGTGGTGAGGCTGCTGGCATTTTTGCGTTCTCCTTGGAGGCTTAACCTTGGGGGGATCATCATGTTGTTCTTCTGCATTTCAAAACTTACCACTCAACTTACCAACATCAAAATATACTAATTTGCATTCAACACATCACAAAGAAACTCCAAACTACACCTATGTTGGGGTGTAATCTGTCAGAATTTAAATTATGCTCTTATATGGCCCAAAGGCCCTTCTGAATTGCAGACCACTATATCTTACTGGTTATAGAACGATTTAACATGTATATTTACTCAAGAGCACGAGAGAAAAAAAATCTGCTTTAAATCAAGAGTTTGTGTTCTTCTTTCTCTTGTCGTTTTAACCCCCATGCTTTCCCTTTGATCGAAAACATCTCGAGTCAAAACAAACTGTCCGGATGCAAAGAGGGCTTTTAAGCTTTGTGTCGAAGGAGCCACGCCTGCTTTTCGTACATGGTCCTACCATTGGTGGCAATGGGATCACAGAGAGGCAACGCATGTTTGTCTCACAAACTAATTGATTAGAACATTTTGCTTTAAAATATAAAAGCAGCCTCTGGGTCATCCAATCTCCGCACCTTTCCTTCCTAGGCTGCCTTTCTTTCCCCATTGGGGGATTTGGCGGCTAGAAAAATCACCGTAATTACTTGAACTTAGAGATGGTTTCGGGGTTTTGCAGCACTTTCAGGATTTCTTCTGTTCAGCCTCTTTTCTTTTCATTAAAGGACATTGATGGGGAAAAAAAGGATGAGAAAGGGAAACTCAGGAAAAGGGGGGGGGAGAAGAGAGTTCAAAAGCCCCAGGCGCTAACGAGCTCCAGGGAATAGTTGGCAGGCCCTTAACTGCCTTGGAAGCCAGACAGGGGGGAGGAACCTTTCGCTAAAGGCCAATGCAACTCGGGTGGGAAAACTTCACCTGCTCGGAGGAACAGCCTAGGCCCCAAAGAGACCCTGAGAAGGATGTCGCCATGCTACCTCCTGCTGGTCGAAGTCTGCTCTGTTCCAGCCATGGCTTCATGATCTGGAGGCAGGGCAGGGGGAGAATAGCAATAGCACTTAGACTTATATACCGCTTCACGGTGCTTTACAGACCTCTCTAAGCGGTTTTACAGAGTCAGCCTATTGCCCCCAACAATCTGGGTCCTCGTTTTACTGACCTCAGAAGGAGGGAAGGCTGAGTCCACCTTGAGCTGGTGAGAATCGAACTGCTGGCAGCCGGCAGACAGCAGAATTAGCCTGTGGTACTGCATTCTAACCACTGGGCCACCATGAGAAAGATGGGAAAGGCTACCTTTACTGAATGCAGAAGCACAGATTGCTGGAGACACAAAGGGTCAACTTATTTTCCAAAGCACCAGAAGGCAAGGCAAAAAAACAATGGATGGAAACTAATCAAGGAGAGAAGCAACCTGGAATTAAGGAGAAACTTCCTAACAGTGAGGACAATTAACCAGTGGAACAGCTTGCCTTCAGAAGCTGTGGGTGCTTCACCACTGGAGGCGTTTAAGAAAAGACTGGACAGTCACTCATCTGAAATGGGATAGGATCTCCTGCTTGAGCAGGTGATTGGACTAGAAGATCTCCAAGGTCCTTTCCAGTTCTATTCTGATTGAGAAAGATCTGCTTTCTTACCACTGTTCCATCCTGGATTTTGTGAAGGGAAAACCAAGAATACCGTATATGTATTCCTCGACTTACGGCCGCAATTGGGACCAGAAACTCCATTGCTAAGCAAGGTGGTTTAGTGAGTCAAGCCTGATTTTATGACCTTTCTTGCGGTTGTTAAGTGAATCACTGAAGTTGTTAAGTAAATCATGTAGTTAAGTGAGTCTGGCTTCCCCCATTGCTATCACATGACCCTGGGACACTGTAACCATTGTAAACACCTGCCAATTGCCAAGCACCCGAATTCTGATTACGTGTCCATGTGGATGATGCAACAGTTGTAAGCATGAGGTCCGATTGTAAGCCACTTTTTTCAGTGCTAGTATAACTTTGAACAGTCACTAAATGAATGTTTGTAAGTCAAGGACTACTTGTAGTGCTCCCAGCATTCCAAGCACTTCACCTGCTTTGTCTAGTTCCATCCTTCCAGTAGCATTTCTTAACAAGCCAGTATAAAAAGAAAAAAAAAATTCCCACAAATGAAACTTGGAGGTCTTTTAATATTCCCAGTCTAGCCAACAGTCCAGGAATTTCCTGGTGGTCTCCCATCCAGCTTCAACTGTTTACCTTCCTCCAGCAGAAAGGCATATTGAAGCTAAGTGAGAGAGACTGAGGCAATCTTAATGAAGGCCCCTTACTGAGTTCATGGAGGAGTTGAGATTCAAACCAGAGGCTTCCTGATTTATAGCTCAGCAGCTACCACACCACGTCTGATCACAGAATCCCACGAATCAGTGTTCTGTTGGGTTATTCAAAATGGAGCTAGGCGCATTGCTGTACAGTATCACCCCTTCTTTTGCTGTGGAAAATGCGTCTAGCAAGAGAGAAAGCTTCCCCCATTTTCCCAATGCATAGGCAAGAGTCGAAGGGGACCCTTCAGCTTCATCTTTAGACTATCAAGATGCCACCTGGCCAACTGAGTCCACAATCTTGATGAGAATCTTGCTATCAATTCTATCTGAATAATCAGTCCCGGAATACACTACAGGAGGCATCATGTCTCTACCAGCCTATGTCCAGATTGAATATTTTGCTTTGCACCATGCTATGGGCATGTACAGGATAATCAATGCACACATATGCTCATTTGAGCCCTCTGGCACATTTCAACATTTGCCATACTGGCAAATATCTGTAGCTTGGGTGGAGATTGAGGGTAGAAGTTCATTCTCTGAACTTACGGGTTGGTTTCTGAACATTTCCTTACCAGACTAGGTAACATCTTCAGCAGAATGTAGGTGTTCTTCTGCTTATAAGGGCTTTGTGTGGTCACTAGGTCTTGTGATGGGGAGGTCATGTCAGGTGTGGGTCACATCAGGTGAGGTGCTTGTGATAGGTCTTGTGATGGGGAGGTCACATCAGATGAGGGCACCGACCCTCAAACAACCCATGCAAACCCTCTCCAACCAGCACTTCACCTCCCAATGACCCTCACCTGACATGACCCACACCTAACCCATCACAAGACCCTCACTTGACATGACCCTCACCTGACATGACCCTCACCATCACAAGACCTACGGACCACACAAAGCCCTTATAAGCAAGCAGAAGAACACCGACACTGAAATCATTTAAATTCTACTGAACATGTTACCTAACCTGGTAATGAAACGTTTGGAAACCAATCCACAAGCTCAGAGAACGAACCTCCATCCTCACATTTCAACATGAACTGAGAACTGGCCTCAGGTGTGACAATGTGAGTTAGGAGGCACGGCTCAGAAGATCAGGATAAAATCTGTTCAGATGACCTGTCTAGAATATGGACATCTGAATCCTGGCTTTGTGGGAAGGTGTGTGGCCCCTAAGCTCCACTCAACTATTTGAAAAGCAAGCTTTTTCCTGCATGGTTATTTGCTACTATAGGGACAAATGAAAAGTTGTAGGTGGAACTGATAATATTGCATGACAATCTTTCTTGTTATGATGCCATCAGCCAGCTGTGCATACTCCATATATCCCTGCCACTCTTCTGTCTTCCTTGCCTGTCCTGGCAGAGATAGGCATTTTCCTGATATACATTAACAGTCACACGCCTAATCCTTGCTTAAAAGAACATGGAAAACTCATCCACCTCTCTCAGTTTACACCAGAGCCAGCGGCTGCAGAAAATGTGGGTCTTTTCACCTCCCTGCACGACTGGCACGCTACTCCAGCAGGCCGGTCGGCTGTCTGTCTCCGCAATGCAATCAGTAGTGGGCTGCAACAAGCAGGCCCCTGGGGATTTGCTGGGGAATTCTGTGAAGGCTGCAATTTGCCGGCAATAAGATTACAAGAAGGTATAACAAAGCTGGCTAATTTAATTAGGCTCCTGATTGCAGAAAGATTAAAGATGTGACAGACTGGCTGAGCATGGAGAGAGAGAGAGAGAGAGAGAGAGAGAGAGAGAGGAAGGGAAGGGAATGGAAAGAGGAAGAGAGAGAGAGAGAGAGAGAGAGAGAGAGAAGCGCTGGGATAGAGGGTACACCAAACCACTTTGGGTAGCGGTGAGAAAATATATTATGCTCTGTACAAGCTGACAAGCAAGCAACGAGGAAGGCTGGACCACTCAGGCAAAGCAAGAGGAAGAGGATTCAGAGGTGGCAATGAGCACTTTTTATGCTCTCTGCTTCCCACAAATGTGCCCACTTGGGCCACCAAAGTCTTGTACATATCTGTTTTGGGAGTGGGGGGACACTGGGAATTGACCCTAAAATAATTGCTTCTTTCCTGCAGGTGAGGAGAGCAGGGCAGAGAGAAGATGCTGTTGCGGTGTGGTTCAGCTTTCTGATATTCTCTCAGTCCTGACGACGATAATGCCCGAGTTGGCTAGGGAGTCCAAAAAGCTACTGGTCAAAAAGTGGCAAAACTGCCAAAATCTGGAAGGCACTACAACATCTGGAAGGCACTCCTGCTGTGAACATAACATCTGTCTCCTTTGAGTCCTCCTGACTTTGTGGACAAAGTCATTCCATTTTCTTGGCAGAATAACAGAATGGTTTGTCCCTGCCTTCTCTTTGGAGGGGTTTTTTTCCCCACTTCCCAGTCTGCCCTTGGGATTTGTTAGTGGTCTCCCATCCAATGACTCACCAAGCCTGGGCACCGCTATCTTAGCAGCTAAGTTTAGTCAGGTGATGATTGCAGCCTAACAACAAGCAAGTGATGAGCAAAACAGTCGGTGATTGCTTACCTTAATCCAGTGATGGCTAACCTTTTTGTTGTTGCGTGCCATGCGCGTGCCACCCACGCGTGCCCCGCCCCTCATGCATGCACGCGTGACCCCCCTGTACTCCCCGCACTGCCACGCATGCGTGCGCGACCGCCCCCGCTCCCACCCACCCCCGCGTATGGACGCATGACTCCCCCACGCCCCGTTTTGGGCCTAGCAGGCCTCCCTGCAGCCCCCTGGGACCAAAAATGGGCCATGGGGGGGTCTCCCACATGCGCCCTGCCCCCCGCACATGCACGGCAGAGACCCGAAAATCAGCTGGCCGGTGGGAGGCACACGCGCATGCGCGGTGGAGCTGAGCTGGGGCGATGGCTCGCATGCCCGCAGAGAGGGCTCTGTGTGCCACCTGTGGCACGCGTACCATAGGTTCGCCATCACGGCCTTAATCTGTTTCCTTTGACCAGCCCTAATTTTAGCAAAGCCACTTCCTCTCCCAGGAAATTTATTTATTTATATCATCATCGTCTTTTAATGATCCCATAATCCCTTGCGGGCTGGAGTCTGGGCAACTGAATGGAGCTGAGTGTTTACTGGCCGGATGCCCTTCCTGTCACCAATGTGGAGTTATATTCAGAAGATATAATTCCAACCTGCCCAGAGAGAGAAATATCTGCCTCTATCTAGGATCGAACTCACAGCCTTCTGATTGTGAGGCAAGAGCTCCACCTCTAGGCCGCCGCACCAATGTATTTATTTATATATATACATAAATAAATAAATCTGCATCTATTAAACAAATTGACATAGTGCCATCCATTTACTACTCTGGGTGGCAAACAAATACAAACAGAAAACAACACCATTTAAAACAATAAACTATGTGGAGGCCTTGATTTAAAAAAACCCTCACATCCATTCACCTACTATGGAGTTATGCAAGCTGCCTATGGGGAAGAACTAGGTCTTCACTGCTTTCCTGAAGAGCAACCAGGTTGGGGCCTTCCATGTCTCAGCAACATTTCCTTTCAGGTTGTCCGCTAGACATATTGAATGAAAATTATTCCCCTGCCAGCAAGGGGAGACATTCATAGCAATAGCAATAGCACTTAGACTTATATACCGCTTTACAGTGCTTTATAGCCCTCTCTAAGCGGTTCACAGAGTCAGCATATTGCCCCCAACAATCTGGGTCCTCATTTTACCCACCTCAGAAGGATGGAAGGCTGAGTCAACCTTGAGCCGGTGAGATTTGAACCGCTGAACTGCTGAACAGTCAGCTGAAGTAGCCTGCAGTACTGCACTCTAACCACTGCGCCACCTCGGCTCTTTATGGGGACTGGAGGCTTTGGGGCAGGGGTAAATACGTTTGGAAGGTATGAGTTGGAAAAGGGTGGGCTACAGGAAACTATTGCTTTCCAGTAGCTCAAGTTCATCTCATCTCTGTCCTAGGGATAGAAAATTCTACCCCATCACACGAGGACAGCAGAGGTGGGTTCCTACCGGTTCGGACCGGTTCTATAGAATAGGTAGTAACTTGGTGGCCTGGATCACTGGAACCGGCAGCGACCCAAGCCTGCCACGCCCCCAAGCCGGTTCTCTCGGCGGCGCCATAGGTGCTGCCATCTTGTTTTTTGCTTCTGCACATGCGCAGAAGCTTTTTTTGTGTACTGCGCATGCGCGTGCACCCGCAATCCGGGCGCGTCGCGTCCCTGAGTGAACCGGCAGTAGGAAAATCCAGAACCCACCCCTGGAGGACAGCTTTTGCAGGTCTCATTCTCAACTTCCCAGTTTTGAGTCCAATGGGGACTCCCATTATTGCATCTATGAAGGTCAGGGATGGCCTACTTTGGTATCAGAACAGTCCCTGAAAACCCCTGGATAACCCATCTTAGGAGAAAAGCAATTTCTTCTTTTCAGACTGTTGCTTGACAAGTTTCTTTATGTAACAACAACAGGGTTGCAACTTCAGGAAAGGATTCTGAGATTAGATATTATCAGGAATTTTCTGTTGGTAAGAGCTGACAGCAGTGGAATCAGAGGTAAAATCAGTGCTGAATTTGAGACTCCTTACCTGCAAAGTCTGTGCTGCTAGTCCATTTCTCAAGGTGCTCAATCCCCCTCCACATAGTCAGAAGTGCCCTCAAAGGCTGCATTCCCACAACACAAGTGACCTAGGTATCCTCTTCCCCAAACAGAATAATTATGTCTGTGGACAGCATGAGCTGCAAAATTCCAATTGCACATGAGATGGCAGCAAAGATTTTGGCTTTTTTCTGCTGCCACCTAGTGGTTATCCAAATCTTTACAGCCTGAATGTTAGCATATAATGTTTGTTTCTCAATTGGTAGAAAAGAAGCTGGGAAGCTGTCACCTTAGTGACCAATTCCTGCCTATTTTTCCTGAGGGAGTGGATAAGTCAGTGTTGGCGAACCTTTTTGGCACCAAGTGGCGAAACTGGAATGCGTGTGTGCGCGTGGGGAAGCACCGGAAACCGGAAGAGCAGCTTCCCGGCGCGCGCGCGTACGAGCGCCAGAAATTCGATGATTTCCCCCGAGGAAATTATCGAAGTTTCCAGAGATGGCCCCGAGTTTAAGTACAGAGATGGTTCGGTCGCCCCACGATTCTGCAGAGTCATTTGCAAGGACGAATTCAGCAAACGAAAATTCATTAACACTATAAACTCTATTAACAGAAATGACTCAAACACCAAAAAAATTCACTCACGCCGGAAGAGCAGCTTCCCGGCGCGCGCGCGTACGAGCGCCAGAAATTCGATGATTTCCCCCGAGGAAATTATCGAAGTTTCCAGAGATGGCCCCGAGTTTAAGTACAGAGATGGTTCGGTGGCCCCACGATTCTGCAGAGTCATTTGCAAGGACGAATTCAGCAAACGAAAATTCATTTACACTATAAACTCTATTAACAGAAATGACTCCAACCCCAAAAAACTTCGCTCACGGCCTGACCTATCCATACTACAACGAATCCGCTCCCGCGAACTCCGTGCAGAACTCAAAAGACTTCATGACCAAGGACATACTGACCTATACATTGACTACCGCGCTGACTGCATCAAACCTAAGTCCTGCAATCCACCACCTACTCATCACCCAACCCAACATCCAATCTACTATCAACCAAAACCAACCTCTCATCATCCAAAACTAGCCCTGCACGCCCCTTACTTCCTCAATATCTACCACTGCTGATCTTAAATGCAAGCTAATTAATGCAAGAAGCAT